>CM073778.1:4698847-4729337 GCA_037158775.1 Hetaerina titia | reverse complement strand
CCAGAATAATTTCCTGGAGTATGACCCTCCCGCCCTATTATCCCCTATCGTCCGTGGAAAAAATTCTAAAGGCTACCTTTTTTTCACTTAATGTTTCTAATTTTACTGGCAAGATCTCTCACACTGTCATGCTATGGGTGTAATAATACATTTTCAGCACCACTGCTAAGGAGGCATTCTTCCAATTTATGCTAGAGATTTTATTTGTGATCTAATTTTCGCTCCGGGAGTGATTCCTTCTCAGCCTTCCTCATCCAATACATTTGGGTACGCTACTAAGTTTACCATATCAACGTTTTACCAATCTAGCTCACTATGCTGCACGCGACCCAATTGAGACAATCAATCCAACTTAATGAGGATCCCATATACTAGCAGCATACTCTAAATGAGGCCTAACCAGCGAATGATGACGCTTCCCTTTGACTTTTCATCACATTTACCGAGTACTCTTCTAATAAATCCTGATTTGTTGTTAGCTTGCCTATATATTCCCCAAATGCGTTTCATCCAGAAGAGATCGTGAGTGAGGGTAACGCCTAGGCATTTACTTGAGTCTACGCATTCCATTTCCGTGTTCTCAATGCAGTAGGCGTTCGGATGGGAATTCATTTCCAAAAATGTACAACTACGCATTTTATAAGTTTAATTCTTATTTCCAAGTGTCGCACCAGCGTTGTGTAGCATTTAGGTCATCTGATTAAGCTGCTGTGCTTTCAAAATCACGGATATCATTGTCAAATTAATGTATCTTACTATTGACTACGGAGTCAATGTTGTTAACGCAAAGAAGGAATAAAAGATGCCGGATAACATTTCCCCGGGGAACACCTTGGATAGTAACTCCTGCTACATTTGAGCTAACTTCATCCATCACTACTCTGTTAACCCGAACATTCAAAAGGTCTTTAATTCAACCCCGGATATTTTTATCAATTGCTCTCTCCCAAAGTAAGAATTTGAACAAAAAGCGCAAGTTGTGTCTCGCAGCAGGATCTACCTTTTAAAAAACCGTGCTCATTTCTCATTATAACGTCTGTTTTTCGACGTGTGTCACGATAGACCTAGGAACAATACGTTTCCTTGCACTAAATGGATGTGAGGGAAATTGGTCTGTAATTACTCGGTTCCTCCCTGTCTCTCTTTTTAAATATTGGTGTTACGTTAGCCGATATCCACTCCCTGGGAACCTTGTGATCTACCGGCGACTTCTTAAATATTATTTCTAGAGACGGCGCAGTGTCCGAACCTAGATCCTTAAATATACGAGCGAGTATTAGGATTATTATTTTTCAGAAAACGTTTTATTCCAATGTATGAGATTTCAATTTTGGGCATCGATTGACCGATTTGGTAAGCTATCGGTGGTATTCTGTGAGATAGTAGTGAAGCCGCTTTGAAAAAAATTTAATAAGTTTGCCTTTTCCAAACTGCTGATTACTCTTCCGCCCTCATCATTTTTGAGTGAATGAACAGTTGACTTATTTCCTTGAACTACTCTGTTGTATGACCAAAATGCTTTTGGATTCTCTTTCAAAATTCCCGCCAACCTTTTCCTTTCGAATTCACTAAACACTTTCCGAAATTCATTCTTAGCATTCGCTCTGGATATCTAATAATCCTAAATGATTTCATTCTTTTTGTCGCTAGAGATATCTACATCTACTTAGTACCCAGCAAGTCGCCGCAAGGGTGTGTGGCGGGGGGTGTTAGGACACCACCCGTAATTAATGTACCTAATATTATTTATCTTGGCTTGATATAACCTTTGGCGTCACAATGCCTTTCTAACATCAGCGTTGTACCATCTAGGTTCCGTTTATCTCTTACAAATTTACAGGGAATGAAATTATTAACTGCTGATCGCGTGATCTCGAGAAAATGATTCCATGTATTCCCAGCATTTCGGTGATTGCTATTTTTTTCATACTTGCAAATTTACTCTGTTGCACGCACTGTAGGCCACTGTAGTCCCCTTCATTAAACAAGTAAACCTCCTTTCAGGCTTCTGATTTCGAACCTCATCAATATATTTGAACTGAGTTCACCTGTAATACGCAAGGATGAAATCCATGCCATCCATGCCTGATGATCCATGATGAGAGTAAAGCCACGGAACAGGATGTGAGAGCGAGCGCTATGGCAAACAGAGAAAAAAAATTGGAGGCAAGGTCCTGCAGAGTTTCAAAACAAACTATATGAGTGAACTCGGGAAATATAGAGCACGCACTACGTGATTCTGAAAGCTGAACGAGGTTGAGGCAATGGAAAGCAGGATAGGTGACGTCGAAGAAATGCAAGAAAGGTGTTATTTAGACAAATTACGAGCCGAGGAACACAAGCGGAATCTCCGGAATGGCAATGTCACCCAAATCCCATATCGCGAGGCACCTATGGAGATGGACCACAGCAGTGACTCTGCTCCGTGAATACTTCACCTCGAGGTAAAGGGTCAAAAAATGGATACGCTGAGGAAACCAGAGATTAGAAGAGAGCGATTTACTGGACACCTGTTTAACGAAAATACCTTTGAGGGACACCGACCACTCTTGGAAATTTCCTTGTCCTTGACCTAAGGGCATTCGTGAACTCCTTTTTCTCCTCCCCTTCCATAATCCTTTCCTTCCCAATCCATTCCCCTCCCCCGTCAACAATGTCATCGTAACAACCCACGCCCCCTCCCACCCTCTTCCCCCCATTCCATAACACACCTCCCCACCCAAAAGGAGTACATGTACGTATATTTCCTGGGGATACCATGGCATTTTATTAAAGATGATGCCGGATACAAGTATGCGTCTAAATCGGCAGTAGCCATTATATAATGTAAAAGGAAGAAATGATGAGGGACTTTTAAACATTCACTCTTATCATAATTTTGCGCATTGAATTATCTAAGTCGGTCTCGGGGTCTTATCGGAGTGAGTTCGAATGTATTTCCTTACGAAGTACAATATCACGTGGCCAGCATTACAAGTCGGCCTTCCGATTGGACACTGCCCCCGGTAAGACATCCCCCGGGGGGAGCGGTCAAGGGCCGATCGACTAGAGACTACTCTGACGCGAAACTACGCCGAATAATAGAAAAATTTGCGCCCTTCAAATTTAATCATTTGCGCCGGGGTAAACAATCTCACTTCCCCACCGCCGCTCGCCGAAACAGTGTTTGCGAAATGCAGCACGGACATAAATCCGGGATGCTGCCGGCAGGGAAAGCGCCGGAGGCTTTAAATCCTCCCTCCGCCACTCGTGCCGGAGTCTTCGGCTCCTTTAACTCCGGCATCCGCGCCGCGTGCGGGCGGCTCGCGGGGGTTGGGGAGGGGTGTGATGTGAAGGGGAAGGAGGAGGGCGGCGCAATCGGTGGGCGACGGATAATCTGGAGGGGGAGGGAGGGTGGAGATCGCAGTCTGTTTTATGGTTCTCGCGGGCGGGAGGCACTTCGGAATAGCGAAAAGAATAAGGTTTGGCGATAAAATCCGGCAGATGGGCCACGATGGGGAAGGGAGAGTGCGGGTGAGGGAGTGGGTGGCGGGAGATAAGGAGTCGCGGCTGGGGGCGGGACGGGGGCGGAGAGGGGCGGTCGACGGGGGTGGATTCGAGGCGAAAGGGGGGCGATGAATAAGAGGGACGCGGAAGCAGCAATTACTAGCGAAGGGCGTAAGTGAAAAAGGAGTTTTGGGGGAGAGGTGGAATTAGGGTAGATGGATCGCGGCGGAGGGGCAGGCGCTGAGGGGTGGGGATTGAGGGGGCGGGAGACGAGGGGGCCGCGACGCTGGGTGCCTAATGGGTGGAGGGGAGGTATGACGCAGGGGTGGGGGTGGAAAGAGAGAGCGCGGGTGGGAGGATGTATGTGGGGGGGGTGTGGTTGGCCTGGAGGCAGAGAGGGACGCGGTGAGGGAGGGGGTTCGGTCGCCGTTTGAATTATCTGCAAGTGGAGGAAACGGATTTGACTCGGCTAAGGGGCTTCGCGCCCGGAACGATTTGCTCGGTGTTTTCGGAAATAATGGCCGAGGATGCTAAATTGGGATTATGAGCGCTACGGGAAGAGGAAGTATTATTCGGGGTGCTATTTGGCTCATAAAAATGGATAGCAGAGGGGGTCGATGGGCGACTGGGATATGAGATATTCTTGGGCATTTATTTTTTTTTTAGGCGACCACACGGATCCAGTTTAATAAGTGGCAACCGGAATAATCCTCGGAGCATTCTCGCTGATATCCCCTTGCGTTCTTTAACGGATAATTGTCAGTTGTGGTTTAAGGCAGGACGAATCGGATTTCCTTTCGATCGGGCAAGATTGCTTATCCATTTAAATATACTATATGTTCTTGCACGTCATCTATCAGTTGATTTCAGAGTTACTTCCTTTTGCATGAAATAATTCTTGCAAACTATTTTGCCATTTTGTGTGTGTGTGTGTTAAATTATAGCCATTCTGAAGGACTTGTTTTAATTTACAGACAAATGAAAATTACCAAATATAAATTTCCACTAAAAATTCCAAATTAAATGAAAATTTGGTCGAACAAAATTTCTCAAGAGTCAATAGGAATAGCTTAAGTCAGTATATAAACTTATTAAACAAAGCAATGATGTTCTTTCTTGGTCATTCCTTACTATTTCCTAATCAAGAAGCACAATTAAGCCGAGTCTTGAATTCAGGACAACTCGCCAAGGAAAACCTCCCCTCGACAGCATTCCGAGAAGTCTCACTCGTTTCGTCGATCATGGCTTTGCATTATTAATTATCCTCAGGAAATTAAGGAATGACTTATGTGAAAAGCAAGAGAATTTTCAGTTCAGTCCCAGCAGAGTTAACAAAATGAAATCGAGGAAGTATCCGATTGATCGAAAACATTGACACCGCTTTCCATTCACCGTTACGCGGCGCGGGCATTGTGGTGAGAGGAAATGTATTTTCAAAACACTCAGTGTGTGTTCCTCTTATGTGTTCTTATAATGCTTGTTGCCGTCAAAGCTTATATATATATATATATATATATATATATATATATATATATATATATATATTCGTAATTCGTCATATTCGGGGAATTCGTAAAATCGGTTAGGTTTGCTGATGACCAAGCATTAGTTGCTCAGTCAGCCAAGGGGTTGCAAGCATTGCTGAGTGAATTGGAGGTTCAGTGCGATAAATATGGGATGAGAATCAATATTAATAAAAAAAAAGGTTATGCGATTTTCCAGAAAGAAAAAGGCAAGGCTAAACATTAAAATAGTCGGGGAAAAAATAGAGCAGGAACAGCAGTTTATATATCTCGGAAGTGTTATGGACCAATACGGTCAAAGTAGTAGGGATGTAAGGAGAAGAATTGCGCTAGGCAAGGAGTCTTCCTCAAGGAGGAGGGAGTTGATGACGGGGACGTTGAGTAGGGATGTTAAGGTAAGACTCGTAAACACTCTTATATGGAAGGTAGCTATGTACGATGCGGAAACGTGGTCACTGAAGCGGGAGGATAACGTAGATTGGAGGCTTTTGAAATGTGGGTGTGGGGAAGAATGGAGAAGGTGAAATGGACCGAAAGGAAGACAAATGAGGAAGTACTGGGAATGGTGGGTGAGGAGAGGGGTTTGTTGAGAGAAATCCTATGGAGGCAGGAAAAATGGATGAAAGGCGTATTGAGCGGTAGTGGAATGATGAAGAGTGTAATAGAGGGGAGAATGTTGGGCAAGCGAGGAAAGGGCAGGAACAGGATAGGGATGTTGGACGGGATGAAGGGAGGAAAGAAGTACACGGAGATGCAGAGGGACGTGATGTAGATTAGGTTGCTGGATTGGGTTTTGCTTCAAGTTACAAAATGTTTATTTGATAACTGTGTCCATCGAAAAACCTACCTTAACCGGTAGATTACTTAAGAATAATGTATATATATATATATATATATATATATATATATATATATATATATATATATATATATATATATATATATATATATATGTACATATATATATATATATATATATATATGTATTAATTCACATTGAAATAGAGATAAGGAAAATGGTAAAGGAACACATATAAAGGACGAACACAAGAGAGGTGGGGATGGCGGATGTGAGCAGATCACGAATGTACAAATATTTTCCTCGACCTCGACTAAAATATTTTTACATTCGTGATCTGCTCACATCCACCATCCCCATCTCTCTTGTGTTCGTCCTTTATGTGTGTTCCTTTACCATTTTCCTTATCTCTATGAATATTTATTCGCCATATGGCGGTAGTTCGTGTTTGAATGCATATATATATATATATATATATATATATATATATATATATATATATATATATATATATATATATACATATATACTATATATTCATTCAAACACAGAAGTAGGTATAAGGAAAGGGGATAGGAAAACACATAAAAGGCGAACACAGGACATGTGGGGAAGGCGGTTTTTGAGCAGATCACGAAAGTAAAAATATTTCCTTATCCGGGATTTGAACCACGGACCTTCCACTTTCCGGGCGGATATGTATATCCGCCCGGAAAGTGGATATATATGTATATAGAAGACTCTGTCTTCTTCAATTCTGACCTGAAGAAGGCCTCGGAGTAGGCCCAAAGCTTAAATCATCTACACTGTGAGTGTCCTTTTACGTGTTATCTGTTTTATTCTGTGTTCTATTGTGCCGTCCAATATATATATATATATATATATATATATATATATATATATATATATATATATATATATATACATACATACATACATATATATAATGTGGAAGCACTCACGAGTGCAATATAACATATGGACGGCACAATAGAACGCAGAATAAAATTGATAACACGTAAAAGGACACTCACATTGTAGATGATTTAAGCTTTTGGCCTACTCCGAGGCTGTTTTCAGGTCAGTAGGCCGAAAGCTCACACAATCTATAATATGAGTGTCCTTTTACGTGTTATCTTTTTTATCCTGTGTTCTATTATGCCGACCAGATATGATATCGTAATTAATATAGTCCCTCTCACTTTTGGCACACTTTCGTTGTTATTGGCCCGCGTCTGCGTTGTCGATGGACGTGCTCCTCGTCGTCAACCTCCTCTCTACCCTCCCGGAACAACTTGTGCCATCGAAAAACTCTTCCTTGGGACATTGTTTCATCTCCTTAAGCATCCTTTAATCAACAATTTTTTTTCTCTACTCTATTTTATCGCGTATCTTTGCTCCAACGAACGTAGGATTGTGAATCTGTGACGCGACCCTCAAATTGGATTCCAGTCTATCTGCGATCCGCACACTGTAACGGCCCGCGGACAACTGACGTGGGTCGCGTAACGTTCCCAAGAACTTTCATAATGTTTCCTGCTTCAAGTCACTCCACTCCAGGCATCGGCGTCGGCGGTTAACAAATCATTCCACTTAATTTTGGGGGAGACACCGTAATGTTAGGAAGAGGTAAAAAGCAGGGGTGTCAATTTTCACCTCCGCTTCTCAACGTATATGTGGAAGGAATGGTAGAAGAGAACTGTTTGAACTGGAGATAAGAATTAAAGCAGTAGGGAATATATGAAATCAGTTGGGTTTCCCGATCACCAAGCAGAGAAACCAACGAGAAACAAACGAGGAAGTGGTTGGCGACTGGGGGAAGGAGAGGGGATTACTGGGAATAATCCAAAGAAGGTAGCAAACATGTGTATAAAGCATTTTGATTGGCAAGAGAATGTTTTCCCTTCCAATAGGCATGATAGGCGAAGGGAAGGGGGAAGAAATAAAGTGGAATCGAAGAAAGGCTTATTGAGGTGTCGGAACCCAGGTGATATGGAAAACGCTTTCGATGGAAATTCGGGGAAGTGATTAAGTCAGTCATCTTTGCAGGTAAAAGCAAGCAATGATTGTAGATATGGATGGAGCCACAGGGATTGAAGTTATGGTCGAGATCTTTACAGGAACAATATGGAACGAATGAGAGAAAAGATTCAAAACAAAACGAAAGATTAGGAATCTCAATGATTAGGAAGGCTAAGATAAATATTTAATTAGGAGGGAACAACCCAAAGCAGTTGAATATAATTATATAATCGGGCGATGAAAAGTGTGGCAAAGTTTAGTATTGGTTGTATTTCTGATTCAAATGGTCTAATTAGGTAGGAACCTTTACAGTTTTGGATGTGGCGAAGAATGGAGAAGATAAAATCAGCAGTTTAAAATGTATTAATCGAAGAGAAAAACGTGCCCGAGGAAATGTGATAAAAACAGAAAATAATAGGTTGAGGAAACACTAAAAGTAGAGTCATGTTAAATGAATAGAAGACCGAAAAGAAAGGGAGAAAGAAATCGTGCAGGGAAACGGGGGAATTTTTCGCTGTTTTTGGAAGAGAATAACTTTTAATGGCCCAACAAAAACCTACTTTTTAAATAGAAAGAACACCTTAAACGAAAGAGTAAGACGATGGTGCGATGCTTGTGGTGGTAGTAGTTCTTAGGGGAAGGTACCTACGTTTGCGTCATTAGGGATATGTCGCGATAACATGGTAGGGGTGTGGCATTCAGGAAATTGGGAGAGAAACCAGGTGTCGGCATCAGCCTACTCTTGACGATAAACACCAAGAGGCCGACATGATAACGGCCCATCGGACGGGCGGCGTACTTCACTTGAAGGGGTCTCCACAAGAAGGGATCAAAATACCCACCATAAGTCCTGCCACAGCCGAGAGTCGGGTTGGTGAACCTTGACACCCGCCCCCACTACCTCATGGGATGTCATGTTTTAGTTGGTGCATTTTCTAAAACTATATAGCTTTCCTCTTCAATTGTTTATTAATGGGGGTTTTTTGTAGTTTTTTGGGGAGGTGACCGACAGCTGAGGTCATTTTCGCCACTAGGGATGGATGGAAAAGGAAGGGTGGAGAGAAACCCGGCGTCGGAATCAGCCTACTCTTGTCGAAAGGCACCGAGGGGTCCACCGGCGACGGACTCACTCAAAGTGCCCTCCACAAAGCCCCTCAAGCAGGGACCGGAAACCACTGAAAAATATTTGTTATCTCCAGGATTTGAACCCTCTTCTCGGTGGGAAGCCTATACGTTAGCCTTCGCACCATCCCCACGAACCATCCAAAATAAGGCCAATTCCCCACATCGCATCGCCTATGGATACTTTGTATGAAAGGCGGTATTCGCCAAGAGCGTTCTTGCTATAATTGTTTAATGCTTGATAATATTTATTAAAAATGGAAATTTACCTGTTATTCGTATTCGTTATAAATAAATTTAATCAAGGCGTATGTTGCATAAAAAATATCGGAAAATGTTTCTTAAAAATAGATTTATTTATCAGATATTGCTCCAACAATGCCTCAATATTCTTCAAAGTACATTCCTTGAGTGTTGACACACATTTTCCAGCGGCTTTTCAACGACTCGAAGGCTCCCTGGTAGGCGGATTACGGAAAGGTCCTAAAGGGCACATCTGCAAGCTTTTTTAACGGAACATAGGGTCCTATGTTGGGGTCCTTTAAGGGAAGGATGTCGCTATTGGGAATAGGAAAAAGTCTGCTGGTGCCAAGTTGGGACTGTAGTGGGGTTGGGCGAATCGTCGCAATGCCGTTGCAGAAGGTGTTCGCAAGCAGGCACTCGAATCTGCTTTTCTCTCCGTCGGAAGACCTTTGAGACGAGTTTAGCGCTGATCTTTCGCATCGTCAACTTTTCAGTGATAATGGTGTGCAGTGTCATCTTATCAATGCCAATGCGATCGGCTATCATGCACACACTTAACGGGCGGTCTGAATTCAGAACTTCACGCACACGTCAGGAAAAAATTGCTACCGATACTTTTTATACCAACCTTATACTTGCTGGACCAGGAGAAAAAAATTGAGGGGAAATTTCAAGAAACTGTAACAGTAACTTTAACGGAGTCACCCGCTATGTGTGCATTATAATGCTATCCATTTCAGCACTCGGCCTCTAAAGGCTCTAGGACTCTAGGCTCTAAAGGCTCTAAAGCCTCAGGACTCTAAAGCACTCGGCCGGATATCGAGGGATCCGGGTTCGAATCCCGGTCAAGGCGAATGATTTTTACTCTCTGAAATGGATAGCATTGAGGGGAAATTATTATCAGTGCAAAATTAAGTGGAGTAGAGAGAGGGGGGAGGTAGGCACTGGGACAAAAGGGGAGGGCTGTGGTGGGCGTCTCTCAAGGGAGGAGCGGGAGTCTGGAGGAGGGCGAGCAGCGAGGGTGACTCCGCAAGAAATCTTCGGATCGAGAAACTAATGAAGGAGCTGCGCGAACGATCCGCTCCGCTTTTGATGACCACTCTCAGGCTGCCTCCCTCTCGGGCGAGACGGTACTCTGGAGCGACGAGTGGGTGGGGGGGGGGAACGCGGGAAACGGAAATTTGCTCTGGGATGTGTTTGTGTGCGTCGCCCCCTGCGGTGCCGCTGCCGGCACTTTCACTCGCGTGCCCCCTTCGCCCTTGGAGAGAGATGGAGAGGGGGGGCTTGATTCCACCAAAAGCATTATTCATCCACCCCTGCTCATCCGTCCCGAAGCGTGAATCAAACCCCCCTTGCTGCCATTCTGGACGAAGAAGACTCAAAAAGCGAAAGGGGAGTGCGCTAATTAAGAGAGGAAGGATGGGATAGTCGGGGCGGGCAACGGGTGCGTCCAGCGGAAGGAGTGAGGGGCGGATAGGGGCTGGATAAGGGGGCGGCGTACCCCTTTCGAGATGGATTCCCGGTAAAACGGTGAGACCCTTCGCCCAAAATGCGTCTCTGCATCTGTGGAGGGGATCCTGGGAAGGAGGGAAACACCCCCGGGGCGAAAGGGGAACGAGGAGGATCTCTCACTCTAGGAGGGAACTGGTATGGACATTCTAATACGCTCTGCCGTCATCATTAATGCAAAAAGAGAGCAAAATGCCCCACCCTCTCTCACCCACCTCATTCCATTAAATACTGTATCAGTTCCCCCACCATCGCCACACTTGTATTTCCCCCTCAAAAATGCAGATGCTCCAACTTCGCTGGCAAATGTTCTTTGATCGAAAGATATTTATCGATTCAGATGTAACTTTCTCCGTGAACGTTCGAATGAAGCTGAAATCGAGTGTACTAGTAGAGAGTATATTTTTCCTGAGAACACTCAGGATTTGATTAAATTTTGGTTTGGTCACATCCTGCGTCTAATCCTGACAGCTCCTCAAAGAACTGATTGTCGCTGGTTTTGGACAAGACACGAAGAAACTGCGGAAGATGTCGCGATAGTAACTCTAACGGACTCTTCCGCTAATGTGTCATTATAATGGTGCAATTTTCAAATTGTTAAAATCAATCGCTTTCAACGGGATTTTAATTTCAGAGTGCGTTGATACACCTCGGTAGTTTAATTTGTGAAAAGCACTTGGGCGGATGTCGAGAGATCCCGGTTCATATCCCGGTTAAGGCGAATGATTTTTATGCTTTGAAATTGTTGCGGTGTAATGAATAATATATTTTGGAATTATTACTAATACAGCTTCTCCGTTTCTTCTATTTGCTAAAAATCAAATCACTGAAATTATAGTTGCATTATTTTATTGCAATGAGTGCTCAAATACAAAAAATGTTTCGCGACTGCTAAGCATTGAACCTAAAATTTACTAGATTGTGGATTCAATTTCTTTCTTATCCATTAACTCTTCGTTGAGCAAGTTATATAGACGGTGTTTCACTATCGTACTCATTTTGTGGTAGGAGACATAAGGAGGTTTTTGAAGAAATATTAAAACGAACACACCAACGACAATGCTCCAGTTTTTCCGTTTGCCGGCCCCGGTGGCGGCGGGGTAACGTCCCCGTCTACCAACTGAGAGGTCACGGGTTCGATTCCCGTCTGGGTGGATTTTTCTCCATCCAGGGCTTGGCTGTATGTAATTGTCTTCAATGTAACGTATGTAATGTAAGGGTTAGGTGGAAGAAGGGACTATTTAGTCTCAACCTCGCCCAATTAAGTCGATAATAAATAAATAAATAAATAGTCTCTTTATCCCTGTTGAGTGAAGGGTGTTCTAAAAACTTGAAGGTTTACAAGTTCATTAGGAAAGTGACGAAGGCAGCGACGGTTTAGAACATCAAAAAAGTCAGTTTTTGAAAATGAAAGGATAGGCATATACTTGCATACATACATTTTCTAAGTGAAATTGGTAGCAGAAAAACAAATCGTAGATGGCACATGAGATATTTTATAGTTCAAGAAACTATCACTTGAGACATGGATGCAAATATTCAAGCTTTCAAGATATACGAATTTTACGTGCACAATTATATAATAGTGGTAAATATATTGACATAACAGCACATACTCACTTCTGTTGAAATGATATTTACCAATTCGTGGGAAAAACAGCGGAAATGGCTCAGTTTCTAATACTGTCGGCTGAGAATGGCGGAAAAATTAGTTTCAAAGCACGCTTCGAAAATAAATAAAGACTTCGTTTAGTGCTTAAAAACTCTACCCCCACATTGCGTATAATATCTCTGTTTACGGAATGCGGGGTTACATCTCTTTTCGTCATTGGTACGTCAGCTTATTTGTCACGAGGACTCGTGCAGTCACGATTCAACCGTTTAAATCTCTAGGGGTCAGCGTATCGGAACTCGTACGTACAATTTGTAGCACAGGTCTCCCGAGGCACCTGCGTGAAGAACGTGGCATTCACCCGAAAACTAGGACGATGACAAGCACGGCGAGCAGAGAGGACTCAAAATTGTCTGGATATTGTGATATTAATCCACGGCTATATTTTTGCCAACTGGCATGAGAAAGTTTTTCTTGAAATAACATCAACCCAATATACACACATGTAGTTAAATCCGCTATTATCACGATTCTTATTGCTACTGGTATATGCCACACCACACACAATACTAGATACGTTTAGGGAAATACATTAAAAAAAGGCAACTTTTTCCTCACCCTCGTTAGCACTGACAAAATAATTGTTAGAGATGCCGCGACGGCATTATTTAACGAAGTCATTTACCAACAAAAGTACGCATATCCAGGGATCCGGGTTGGCATTTCGAAGATAATGTTTTAGACTTTTAAATGAATGCATGAACATTGGGAGGTTTATTACCCTGATACGATGAAGGTATCTAACACCAGCGAAAATAAATAAGTAATTTTTTCATGCCACATATGTCTTTTTTCCTACTACATGTATGTACGAGGTGTGTTCAAAACATAACGAGAATTTTTTCATTTCGCGGGCTTGAATTGAGTCCGATTGTCAAACTTTTTTTATTATGTTGGTATACATGCCCCTGAAGTATGATAAAACTTTCACCTGTTTACATTGTGGACTTTGTCTATGACAGCCACTAAGGTTAGACGTGTTCCATGAGCTCGGCGATTTTCGTTTGTTAAAAGTATTGGAACAAAGAATTTCTAAGAAATTTTGCGTATAAAATGAAATGAAGTGTGTGAAATGTTAACAATGGTAACTATGGTGAGTCTGCTATTAGTAAATCAAAAGTTTGAGAGTGGTGTAAGCGTTTCCAAGAAGGCCGTGGAGACGTTGCAGATGACGAACTCCCTTGACGCCCCAGCACACCAACAATCGATGAAAACGTGGAAAAAGTGAAGGAAATGGTTATGAACGATCGCCGAATCACAATTAGGGAGGTTGCTGATGTTGTTAGCACATCGAATGGCTCATGCCATGACGTTTTTTCTAATTTTATGGGTATGAAATGTGTGGCAGAAAAATTCGTGCCAAAATTGTTGAATTTTGAACAGACACAGCGGCAAATGGAAGTTGCTCATGAGTCACTAAATGAAATGAACAACGATGCAGAATTACTGAAATGTTTGTGTTATAACAGGTGACGAAACATGGTTTTATGGATATGACGCTGAAACTAAGGGTCAATCTTCTCACTGGAGGCATTCTGGCTCGCCAAGACCGAAAAAGGCTCGACAAGTGCGGTCGAACGTGAAGGTCATGCTCACTGTGTTCTTCAATTTTAATGGCATAGTGAATCATGAATTCCTACACTACTACCTACAAGTTCAACGCCATTTGCGTGAAGAAATCCGAAAAAAATGCCCGGATCTGTGAAAACACAATTCATATCTTTTGCACCAGCATAATGCACCAGCTCACACTTCATTACTTGTTCGTGAATTTTTGGCCAAAAACAATACTATAACGATGCCCAAGCCTCCATATTCGCCAGATATGGCTCCGTGTGACTTTTTCCTATTTCCGAAAATTAAGAGAACCTTGAAGGGCCGTCGTTTTACAGCCGTAAATGACATTAAAAGCGCATCGTTTAAAGAAAAGCTATCTCAAATATTGAGCTTGGGAAGTGTTTCGTGGATTGAATGGAGCGTTGGCACAAGTGCATAATTTCCAATAGGGACTAGTTTGAAGGTGACTACATGAATGTATAAGAATAAATAAACATTATTGTCCGAAAAGTTAAAATTCTCGTTATTTTTTGAACACACCTCGTAAATATATATACATTCAAACACGAAATCCCGCCATACGGCGAACAAATATTCATTCACATAGAAATAGATATAAGGAAATGGGAAAGGAACACACATAAAGGACGAACACAAGAGAGGTGCGGAAGGCGGACTTGGGCAGATCACAGATGTAAAAATATTTTCCTCGATATATATATATATATAATTATATAAATATATACAGATATATAATATAAATAAATATATAAACACACACAACTCGTATAGTGTTCTTTCTATATGGTGCGTCATATTTTTGTGACAAAATAGAGTACATTGTATTTGTATATAATTTATTTTTCAGGAATAGAAAATTACGTACAAATTTACATGGAAGTGTCTTGAGTAGAATATCAGTTGTAACGGCACTGCAAGGGGATGCTTTTCTAGTAAGTCGGTAAGAAATCATTTGATTCTTAATTATAAATAAAACGATTTAGCACATATGCAAACAATATTTTATTGGTCCTACAGAGATGATTATCTTTGAGTTTTCAGGTAAAAAGAAAGCTTTTCTAATTGTACTTTATAAAATATTGTAAGCTGCTGAAGAGATAGGACTGGCGGGGAAATTGAAGTGGCAGCACGGATGCCCAACACGATCGCCAAACTCAAGCATTTATGTCTAAGTAGGTGTTTAGCCAAAGGTGGCACTGCCCTCTGCCACACTGAGTCAATCGCAAATCGATCGTATTGACAACTGAAGAGGAGGGGATCTAGCACCCGTTTCCTCTTTGGTGCACACTCCTTCACTTCGTTCATATTGCACCATGACCTTTTGCATTTATTTGTTCGGAGCAGACAACCGCTCTGATTTCCATGTTTCCATGAATCGGGGACCATTGCGCTTCGTTTCAGAATTCGCGTTGGGACCCGAATGCATATAAAAAAAGGGGAAAATCCCAGGACAGCAATTAAAATGGTGGGTACATGCAATTAGGCGTGTCGCCGAAGCCGCCTCTTGCGTGCGGGAGGCATTATTGTTCCGTGGAGGGGAGAGGGATCGAGAGCTTTAGTGTCACGGGCGGCCGTCGAGTTTGAAGGCGACTCCGGTTGTCGCAGGGGGCGGAGGGAGGGGGCCGCGGAGGGGAGTGGGTGGAGGGTGGGGTGGTGGAGTGGGTGGAGGGTGCGGTGGTGGAGTGAGTGCGGAGTGTGTTTACGACCGAGAGGGAAGTGTCTGAGTCGGGAGGCCGACTCGGAATACGAATGAGAGAGTGCTGAGACGAATGACAATGCCCGCGGGGGAAGACCGACCCCCGACCGCTTTGACGCCCTTCCCCTCGCCGCCCGCCCCGTCTCGCGCGCTCCCGTCTAGCCCAATCACCAGGTCTCGAGGCGTCAGGTCCGGCCGGCAGCGGGAGACGGAGTGCCCCTCTCCGTGACTCACCCCTCCAAACCCTCCGCCTCGACCTCGCCCCTTCCCGTGTCCTACTTCGCCATTTAAATAGGATGACTTTCGGAGATACAACCCGAGTCGAGAGACTACGTCAATAATACCCTTTAAGATACAACTTTTTCTCAAATTTCGACGAACTTGACAATTTTTCTTAGCCCATGCAAGTTAACAAACATATTATAACCTTGCAAGTGATTCAGAAACATTAGGAAAAGTCTTCGTCGATGTTATGTGAAAACCATAGTAAATCTAATTTCTTTTTCTATAGGAGTTGTAGTAGTAGTTTTAGGGGAGGCGACCGACAGTTGAGGTCATTTATGCCATTAGGGTTGGCTACGGAAGGATGAAGGGTGGAAAGGAACCCTGAGTCGGCATTAGCCTACTCTAATGACGAAAGGCGCCGAGGGGTCCGCAGCTTAACGTCCCATCCGACGGACGGCGTGCTCACTCAAGGTGCCCTCCACAAAGCACCTCAAGTGGGGGTCGGGATACCATTGAAAAATATCGGCTATCTCCAGGGTTCGAGTCCGGGATTTCTCGGTGGGAAGCCTGTGCGTTAGCCACCGCACCATTCCGATCCCCCATTTCTAAGGGACGAGGTTTCCAGTGATGAGGGACCCATTTCCTCAATCAAAGGGTGGAATATATGGAATTGAATTCCTTGCGTCGAAATTCATGCTGTTGTAAGAAATCTCTCGTATTTTTAGCAAACTTCACCAGAAAAACAATCATGGAAATTTTTATTACATCGCCGTAAGTGGTCCAAATAGCCTGATAGCGTAAAGATTGAAGGTGCCATTTTTTCCACGAGCGATATGGGATCATAATGACATTGCTCGACCACGATAGGGTCATGTTCGGGTTAAAATCAATCTGGTGTGTATAGACCCCCTGCCACACACCCTTGCGGTGGCTTGCAGGGTATACATAAATAAAATAATTAAATCAGAGATTTAAGATAATTTCTGCAGATTCATTATGCCTTGCTTTTATCGATTCTCATAATCCCAGAACTGCATTTTCACAAAAGGAGCCGACAAAATCAAACGATCCCGAATAAACGTGCGTCGTGTCCCTTGAAGCACTCCGTATGACTACATGGTAAAATTACTGCGCACAATGTGTTTTGTTAATGAATTACTTGATCAATATATGTTTTAATTAATTTCTTTATGGATTAAAACGTAGCTTTGATTATATCTCCAAAATATCTGAAGATATTAACTATTTACGTAGATCCAAGAACTCCTCCGGTATAATGTAGAAGAAGAGAATGCATTCGACAAGAAACGGAGATATGAAATAAAGATGAATTCTGCCAATTGGGGTTGAAGATTCCGGAGACAAATAGGGGTGGGTGTCGGTTGGGGAGGGAGGGAGTCATTGCGGACTGCGCGACGGTAAGATGCGATGCCAGCGAAGGCGACGAGGAACAGCAGTCTAGGAGAGATAAAATCAGATGCAATAATTTATTATTATTATTAGGTAATCTACCGTTTAAGGTAGGTTTTTGGATGAATACAACTATCAAATAAACATTTTGTGACTCCCCACCTATCAAACTAATCTACATCAGGTCCCTCTTCATCTCGGTGTACTTCTTTCCTCCCTTCATCCCATCCAACATCCCTATCCTGTTCCTACCCTTACCTCGCTTGCCCAACATTCTCCCCTCTATTACCCTCTTCAACATTCCACTACCGCTCAATACGCCTTTCATCCATTTTTCCTGCTTCCATTGGATTTCTCTCAACAAACCCCTCTCCTCATCCACCATCTCTAGTACTTCCTCATTTGTTTTCCTTTCGGTCTATTTCACCTTCTCCATTCTTCCCCACACCCACATTTCAAAAGCCTCCAATCTACGTCTACCCTCCTGCTTCAGTGACCACGTTTCCGCGCCGTACATAGCTACGCTCCATTTCAGAGTTTTTACTAGTCTTGTCTTAACATCCCTACTCAACGTCCCCGTCATCAACTCCCTCCTCCTTGAGAAAGCCTCCTTGCCTAGCGCAATTCTTCTCCTTACGTCCCTACCACTTTGACCGTATTGGTCCAAAACACTTCGAGATATGTAAACTGTTCTACCTGCTCTATTCTTTCCCCGCCTATTTTAATATTTAGCTTAGCCTTTTTCTTTCTGGAAAATCGCATAATCTTTGTTTTATTTATATTGATTCTCATCCCATATTTATCGCACTGAACCTCCAATTCACTCAACAATGCTTGCAACCCCTTGGCTGACTGAGCAACTAATGTTTGGTCATCAGCAAACCTAACCGCTTTTACCAATTCCCCTCCGACTGTTATTCCTACCTCCAGTTCTTCCCATGCCCCTTTCAGATCAGTCTCCT
This sequence comes from Hetaerina titia, assembly GCA_037158775.1. Taxonomy (NCBI): domain Eukaryota; kingdom Metazoa; phylum Arthropoda; class Insecta; order Odonata; family Calopterygidae; genus Hetaerina; species Hetaerina titia. Next base: position 4,711,090 of record CM073778.1, on the reverse strand, counting down.
CTCCCCATTCCAATCCATTCCTATTTTCTGCAACACACGCATTATTTTTCCCAATTCACTCTATCAAACGCTTTTTCGAAATCATTTCGAAAACATCTATGTTACCCCTTTCCATCTCTCGCTTAATATTTTCTAATTTGCCTCTCCTCAACATTGTCCTGACGTTCCAGGTTCCTATTCTAACTACTTTCGCCTTCTTCTGAGTCTTCTGTCCTGCTGCAGTTATTTCTCCCTCGCAAGGTTTTCGTGGGATGACGACCGCGGAAGACTTGCCTCTCCCGCTGCCGGGCACGGCACACGGCCTCTTGGGCCGAGTCTCGCTATTGCCAGGATTCAATTTCTTTTTTGCGCCCATCATTTACATTCTTGGGAATCATAATTGAGGTGGTTTCCCGTTGCCTTCCTCAATAGTGTTTTTAACGTGACACCATCATTCAATCGCCGCCCCACTGGGGTCAAACGCCATTGCAGCCGCCTCACTGAGGAACAGACGCTGCGTGGACTACCTTTCGTCTGGCTCCTAACCTTCGACCTATCTGGCATGGGTGACCCTTCCAGGAGTAATTATTATTACTCCCGCCAGCACAGCTCTAGGGGTCATCGGAACACACAAGCCTTTCCACCACGACAAGGATAGTCCATGGGAGGGTAATAATTTATAATACTCATAATTCCAGTTGCGTGGCGGTAGTTCGACACAAGATGAAAGATGTACGCACTTCTGAATAAACATGATTTCCCATAAGCCACCGCTTAAGTTTGTGACAGGGAATGATTTCACATCAGGCATGCAGCATCAAAAATATAAGTGGCTTAAATGTGAATTTCCGATGGAAATGATTATCATAATAGCTTACACGAACTGTGGCACGTTTGCGAGATGCCAATAGGCGTTCAGTGAAACAATGTCTCGGCCAACTAATTACAAAACACGAGACTACTAGAGGGCCTAGCGTAAAATAATGGTACATTTTTCTCCGGCGTCACTTTATGGAATTCACACGGCATATTTGAAATGAAGAAGTAACTTGGTAATCACGCATGAACCACAAAATATATAATTAGTGGTCTTACGAAGAAACTACCTGATGATGACCTTCAACATCGAGACCTAGGTCGAATTTGAATAAAGTTCGTTTGGAATTACCAAGTGACCTCTTCTTTTATACTCTGCTGCCATTTTAAATGAAAAATGAAATCCTCAGAACGTCCTTTGAAATTATTTTAATCCCTCACGGTTACATCGCGAAAAAATGAAAATTAGTATTTGCAGGATGTACTGTGCATTTGTCTTAATTTATTTTTCATGATCTCTCCTACTGTAATTCAATGGATTCAGCCATTCAGTTATTTGCGTCATCAAAAAAGTTGCCAATTTACTCAGGAGAGGTAATTGAGTGTAAATATGGATGAAAAGGAAAAATTTGGAAGAAACCCTGGGATAACACCTTAATAGTCTTGAGTTTAAGAGCACATTGTAGGTAAATGCAGAAATACATTTAGATAGTCTGAAATAGTCTTGTAGGCACTATGAAGTATAATCCATAAACCAATCATGAAACCATACACCTAAAGTCTGTTGGTTGCTCAAAACGTGGAACAATCAAGTACCTTACAGCTGCACTGACAGATCCTTCTAACATATTCAGTTCTATCGTAAATTAAAACATCATCATTCTATTGGAAGGACGACTGGGGAAATGTTTAGTTTCTTTATTAATGATCTGAATAAAATCTCTTGAAATGACATATAAAAAGAAACAGGCACGCGCCATAACATTTCCTTTTGCGTCTCAGAAATCTGGAATAAAGCATGAGAGTTAACGTTGGATGAAAACCGGCTATCTTACGCTTCCATTTATTAACGTTTAGTCTTGGATCGGCATTGCCAACATGTTTAATATGTTTAAGTGTAAAAGTATGGAAAATTTTCTCCCTAAATTTGAAAAGTAAATAAAATTTTCTAGATCTAAAACAACACTAGAACGCTACACGTCCAGGCGCGACACAAGAAGAGAGGAAGAAAGAGCAATTGAATCTAAATGCCAAACCATGACGGGATTGCTATTCAAAGAAAATGGAAAACGAGCAAGGACGCGATTTCATTACGATCCTTGAAATTCCTTTCAATGCACCAAGGTTATTTTCTAATTTGAACTGACACAGTTCAGGTGTTGTCGATCGTATATTCTGTGCTCGTACAATAAAATGTCATATTTTGTATATTATGTCTTTAGAACCCAGAAAATTAGTATCTGTCGAAGAAGTCGGCCGGGAACTCACAGAATTCCAAAAAGACGGGGCGAGTCCGGAGGAATCCGCAGACCCGGTCGTCCGTCGCCCCGCCTGCACGTTTGCAACGACGCGACCCCGCCGTCGCCCAAGGGGTTTTCACTTCGATCTTCCTGCAGACCATCCCGAAGAGAACGCTCTAGACTGGTCCTCCGCGAAATAGACAGGATAACAGGGTGGGAGGGCTCCAGGGTCTTCCCTAAAAGAAGGTGGGCACTTGAAGCCATCTGGAACACTCTTGAATTATCGGAACACGATTGCCAAAATTACCCGCTCGTTATTTGAGCCCCGAGGCAATTCAAACGAGAGCCGTTGGTCGGCGGTGGGCGACCTCAATGCGGGGGTGTTGCAGCACTCCGTGTGGATTGGTAATACACGCACGCGTCACTCACCCCAGACGATGTCCAGTGCAGCCCGAGATGTCCCGTCAAGTTGGATCGTGACTGCATACGCTTCTGGGCTAACGAAACGGCCGAGGACGACACAATACCGCCATTCTATGTGAAGAGCGTCTACACCTACACGATACCCCAAAAGTTAGCGAAAGGAGTGTGGCGGGGGGTGTTAGGGCACCACATAAAAGATTCCTTTATTTACTTTGCATTCGTGCGAAAACAGCACTTCGATCTTTACATCGAACATTGATATAACAATTTGATAATTACATACACCCAAGCCCTAGGTGAAGGAAAAACCACCCGGGCGGGAATGGAACCCGCGGCCTCTGGATTGGCAAACGACGACGTTACCCCGCCGCCACCGGGGCCGGCAAACATTAATATGAATATTCGTACAAATATAAACAGACGTAGTTGCAAAAATACGTGCGTATTTATTAATCTACTATTCTCCTCGAAGACCTTCGGCAGACTTCCATTTTTGCAGTTATTTTTATCAGTTCGAGCTGAGAATTTATAGCTTTTCCTTTCGAGTATCTCGAGAACTTCTCGAGTAAAGAAACAAAAGTAACGGAGGTATAATTTGGGTATTCGAAAGAAAAGCTAAGGATATCCTCCTTGGAATATTTAAATACAACTACGACAGCGAAAGAACTGCGGAGGACTTTGAGAAGGGTTCAATAACTGCAATGCCATAGAAAACAAGGACAAATGCGAGGAAAATCGAATCACGAGCTTAGTTTTATGCACATCCAAAATGACAAAAATCAGTCACCAGATGGAAGAAAACTTTGACGAGAAGCTGGCCGAAAAAAGTCGGAAACAGAAAGAGCAGGGGTAGGACAGTGGGGATTTTTAATCTGACATTTTTGGTTACGAAATTGATTCATTTCAGAAATCCACTGTAAAAAGAATTCATAGATTGGGAGAAAGCCCTCGATGACGCCGAAATAAATAAAATGTTCAAACTAATGAAAACTAAAAATGGAAACAAGTTGATTGAAAGAATTGGAATGGGTTACACTAACAGAAGAATATTATTCAGCTCTACTAAAACCAGGTAACTAAAGTGCCAATGCATGATTGGAAAGGTAAAATAAATAAAAGGGCAAGGGTTTGGGTGCAATCTCTCACCGTCATTATTTGGCAATCACTAAGGACGGAATTGGACCACGGATGTCTTCGTAGGCACAAATATTGACATAGTACAAGTAACATTGACATCGTATGCATCGACATAAATTCCTCGCGATCCACTGAAAAGACGTGTGGCAGGGGGTTCAAGCACTGGGTGGAATGGGTAAGGGATAAGGTAGATAAGGGAGAGGAAGAGAAAAGGGAAGAAGCATTGCCCTAAAAACCTCATAAAAACGTGCATATTTTCATAGGTACTGAAATCCTAGTTCAAAATAAGTTCCAGTTTCACACAATAAAATGGCTCATTTTCACACGGAAAAAGGAGGGAATAAAAATGAACCGCAACCACACGAGCTAAAACAAGTCGACGTAAGTGCCACTTCGATTAGCTTAATCGGTCATGCCTTTCCAGGGTCTTCAGAAGTAGTGCACCACCGTGGAAAAGCAATTTACTAGGAAAGACGCTCCGCCAAAGATGAACGTGTCGCGCGGAGATAGCATCAGCCAGTGAAGGCATTTCAGAGGTTTCGCCGAAATCCGACCTCTCGAGAGACGAGGTGCAACGTGCGCACCACGAGGGAATACCGAAGGTATATTTCGTCGGACGGACACCTTCCTGGAATGGAGCGAAGGGCCACGTTTCCAGTGGCGAGAATGACTGTCAATAGCCAGGGGTGGCGTGCGAGCTCCGTTTGCGACCTAATGGCTCTGCGTGGCAGTTTCTAAGGATCGAGATGGAAGTGGGGAATCGATCGGGGACGCTTTGACGGCGGGCCTTCCGTTGCATCCGTCGGGTGCGCGTTCTGCCCTTCCCAAGGCCGGGCGCCGGCCCTTGGCGTCGATCGACTGAGTACCTGGACCCTCGTTCAGAAGCAGGCGATGGACTGATGGACACCACGGGGGGCACCTCTATTTCAGCCATACCATGATGCTTGTTCCGACGTGAACCACAACCACGGTGCCAAGCGAAGTTTACGCAGAAGTGACGGATACCTCAAGTCAAGATGCAAATGAAGCCCAGTGACACGTTTCCCACGGAGCTTAGTTTTTATGACCAAGCAACTTTGTCGTCGAGGTGAGATGCGAGGCGAGATGAGGCTATCTTACACTCAGAGCATCGACTGGAAGCTTCCGAGAGATATGTGTGTGTGTGTGAAGAAATAAGGAGAAAATAAAATGGACAGAAAGGAAAAGTTGCGAGGATGTTTGTGGAAGAGAGGCAGCTCCCCGAAGAAATTCGAAGGAGGCAGGGCAAGCAGATGCGTGATACTGAGAAGGTGCAAAGGAGCGCTCAATGAAAGGGAGAATGTTACGGGAAAGCGAGGTCGAGGGAGGCACGGAGTGGGCGTATTTGAGGGAGTTAAGAAGTGCGCATAGTTGGAGAATTATTTATTATAAAACAAATATAGAGTTTCAAGATATTTCGTGTCAGGGTAGTTGGGGATTAAAGAGCACAGAAGCGTGCATTCCTGGGGCCCTTTAAGAACTTACCCTAACCTGGTGTCCACTGCTTATAATAACCGACCCTGGTAAACGGTGAATAAATACTGTTGGCTCAGCGGTAGGTAACAAAGATGAATGCGTTGGAATTACGCCTTTAGTTGCATTGCCTGCATGGCTAAAATTTATTCGAATATATTTTACTGTAAAAAAGATTTCCAAAAAATGTTGTCAAAAAATTGATATTCCATATTTTAGATGTCACAAACCACATATATTTTCATTATAGTTTACTAACGTTGTGAGACAAGAGTTAATGTTAATTAACACATAAAACGACAACATTTCCGGACATAAAATCAGCTAATGACAATAGGCCAAAGAGGTATTGCTCTCCAAAAAGACACGAGTGCAAAGTTCAGTATAAATTAAAATGTAATATTTTTTTACGCTTCGCATTTTAAAATAAATAAAAGCTCTTCGTAGATAATAATACTTAATATATTTTAATTACCTTTAAAGTATTCGAAACAACTCCTACTCAAAATAGCCACCGAAAATAAATGCTTCGAATATTGTCGATTATAGTCATATTGTAAAATTGACATATTTTAGTACCCTGCAAGTCACCGCAAGGGTATGTGGCAGGGGGTGAATACACAACAGAATAATTTAGACACGAATATGACCCTATCGCGGTCGGAAAATATTATTCTGATCCCTTATCGTTCGTGGAAAAAATAACATCTTAAATCTATCCCTCCTACGCGTATTCTCTCTAATTTCACAGACGTGACGGTAGTACGATGGGGTAATAATACATTAATAACATCACTGCTAATGAGACGACCTGCCAAATAATGCAAGAGATTTAATCTGTTGTACCTTCACTCCATCGAGTATTTCCCAGCCTATCTCCTATAATATTTTGGATAAACTTCCCAGTTTATCATAACAACGATTACAAATCTAGCTCACTATGCTGCACGCGACCCAATTGAGACAATCAATCCAACTTAATGAGGATCCCATATACTAGCAGCATACTCTAAATGAGGCCTAACCAGCGAATTATGACGCTTCTCTTTGACCTTTTCATCACATTTACACAGTACTCTTCTAATATACCCTAATTTTTTGTTAGCTTGTCCACATATTCCCCCTAGAATGTGTTTCACCCAGGAGAGATCGTGAATGAGTGTAATACCTAGTTTTTTAATCGAGTCTACACATTTCATTTCGGTATTCCCAATGCAGTAGGCCTTTCGGGAGGGGATTGCTCTTTTTCTAAACATCTATCACTACGCACTTTGTTAAAGTTTAATTCTTATTTCCAAGTGTCGCACCAGAGTTGTATAGCATTTAGGTCATCTGATAAATCTGCTGTGTCCTCAGGATCACGGATATAACGGTTAACTACTACATTAATTAATCAGATAACTTGATTATACACGTAGTATAAACGGACAACATCTAGGCGTCAATTCGCTCTGTGTCGCCGAATCAAGTGAATCATGACCATGAGCCCCTTTAGCTCTTCGCCCTCCTTCTTCCTCCCTTCACTCTTACGCTGTCCACAACAGCTCGCCTTCCCCTCCTCTTCCCTTTCTCGGAATTACAACATCCTGATCTCCCTCCCACCACTTTCTTCCCACTTCTCCACTCTTCCTCGGATTTCTCCCAACAGCCTCCTCCTTCCTCTATCTCCATATATTTACAACTTCTAGCGGGTGGAGTGGGCTTAGGGTGGGCCCTCCTCCCCAACCTCTAATAACTCGACTCCAAGGATGTGCCGAGGACCGCCAACTCGAGACATTAGTTTCGATGGGGGATGTTAGATACCGTTTTATTTAACTTTTCAGTGTCGAGGATGCCACAATCACACTTTAATAACGTCGTCGATGAACGCAGAGCGGGAAGGCTGGACCACGAAGCAAGGTGAGGAGATTTAGGGACCGGAAACCGTCAAAATGAAATCTTCTTCCCAGACCACAAAGTTGAATAATCACGTCGCCTCCAGTCTCACACTCCTCCAACCATTCTTTCCCACTTCCCCTTCCTCAGACTTCAACCCCTGCCAAACACCCTGCCGTCCTATCACTTTCCAGCGGACCCTCTCCCTCCGCAATTACTATTTCCTGCAGGAGTTACAATTTATCCCATTTACACGTATTCCTTTTTACACCCTTCCTATGACTACATGTATCCTTGTATCCCATCGCTCTCCAAAATGTTTACGATGTAACGGAATGAATGGAATAGGTTTTCTACAAGGAATTAAGTGAAATTGAAAGTATGCTCTTGTAACATTTCAAGTACCATAGAATGAATTACTGTGACAAGTAGCACATGCATTTCAATAATATTTTGTCTTATGAGCCTTGAATCGGGATAGTGTAGTGCCATCGTGCATCGAAAACATATCCTAAACCGGATACTGAAATAATAATTGCCTTATGTGGGTCTGAGTTGTCGATGTGCGTTAGTTATTACGTTAAGTTGAAGGAGTAATGTACTCCTGGCATCAGGGAAGAAGTCGCTCTGCGGCAAAAGGGATTAACCCCGAAAAAGTAGCGAATTCTCAAGCGCGACATTCCAAATTATTGACTTCGACATTTTAGTTGACAGATAAAAATACTTTTATTTAAACATTTACTGAATTTGGTGTATCTATTAGTGGTTGCCTTGCTGCAATTATTTTTTCAATTCGATCAATTAATGGGTCTATCCGTTATAATACACTGTGCGAGCAGGTGAATTATTCAAACAATGCTTTTAGTATGCATTTTTCTATCCTACTCTTTCGAGGACTTCCCAATTTGTAATTCTGTCCATTCACACCAGTTTGACGGACCACTGAGAGAAGAAAAATGTTCGCGGGGCTTGTTAGGACACCAAATCAATACCCTTGGGCGTCAAAACGAAAGCGTTTGGTTTGTCGGCGAGGGTGGAATGCTGTTCGAAGGGCACAAGTGCCGGGCCTATGATTCCAAGGATGGATTTGGGGCACGTTCTCGGAAAGGGGGTCGCTCCGTCTCGGGCCCGCAGGTGTTTTTGGGCCCGGATCGGGAGGAGGCAACTCTGGTGGACCCCTTCTTCCTTGCGCCCCGCCAGCAACTGCCCCTGAAAACAGAAATCAATAGGCGCTCGGGCGCCCCTGCTTCTATTCCAGAGCCGCTTCTACGATATTTGAGCGACGAGCTACGAATCCATCAACCACAAGTCCCGCCACCAGGACGATACCAGTAAACACGCATTGGCATCACGGCTGATTCTTTTTCGATTCTTTTTTAACTCGTGAAGTACAAGTGTTGGAGTCACGACGGCCATCTATAGTTGCCATAGCTTTGCGTATACGAATACAAATACAGAATATTTCTCTTTCAGACACAAAAAGATGTTCAATGCGAACAGACCATGAACTTTTTTATTCAAATAATGTTTTTTGCAAGAATTTTGTGAGATGCGATATTGTTAGCTTATTGTGATCAGTACAGGCGCGGGACGTTTCATTAATTTGGCTCTTGTGTTGGATCAGCGTATCCGCTTCGATCTGAAGCATTTCAGTTCTTCTACGCATGCCATCTTATGATGATGGAAGACGCGTCCCACGAAGGCGTTCCTACCCATGGGGAAACAGAAAAGGGGAACTATTGGGTACGTCTTTCCCTAGGGAGAACATGGAAACAGGTTTTGCTTCGCGTGAGATAATCAAGACTTCTGTGTTTCGAGGAACTAACCGCGCACCAACACTTTTCAACTTTCACGTGCAATTTCCCTGTTGCCAAAGCGTGAGTTGTACCAAATACAAAATTATTCAATATATCTGATAGTATTCTTTACTTTTGGAGAAGAAAATCTATCGCGATGGTAGCAGCGGTGCCAATTTTTCCTTCCGTTTACTTCCAAAATTGATTGTCTCCCCTCTGTGAACATTTCAAATAACCTTCCAGCTGTGCTGCACGGAAGGATAAAGCTTTCCATACGCCTGTAGTGGTGTTAAATAGGCATGGGCCGATGATTTGTCCAAACGGAAGCAGAATTTCTATAGAGCGTCGCGTGTTACCCCACCTTTTCTCTAGTCGAACTGAACATGTTTCAAATTGTACCGGCTGCAGCTGATATAATACTGGGGTGAAATAAATTAAACGTGTAACACATATTAGGTAAACATGAAGCTTGCAAGGATACATCAATGTTAATACGATAAATTATGCTAATCTTAAAAAAACGATCACCATTCATTGAACAACCTGACATAGTACATATCGTATCATGGCTTCAGTTTTATAAAATACTTGGAATTTGATTTACAATTTAAAAAACATATAATTTCTTTATCCTCGTAGAAATTTACTTGGTACTCCGCAATTCGTTTTAAGAACGACCGACTGAGGTGGAAAATCAGCCATTCATTCATGAATTAATATGCTACTATGCATACATTTACACAAATGATAACTGGCAACTGAGTTCATTAATTAATGAGAGAGAGTACACGGCTACGTTTCGAGAGTCATGCCTTATAAACTATGCACCCTAAGAAAATTTACAATCCAAATTATTACTCAGTTAATACGCATGTGGGAAAACATAAATTGCTTTAAGATCGTGATTAAGATCGAACCGCGAGTTTAATCCACGTCGCTGCAAGTAAAGACAATGTGTTTGCGCGTAAGCATGACTATAACAATCAGATTTCAACAATATAATTTAGCGCTTTGAAAGCTTTTCTTACCAGTTTTGGGATTCTAATACCATCATGCACACAGAATGAAATATTGGTCATGCTACAGAGACAAACGATCCAAACGAAAACTCAGAGGGGCAATTGTCCTAAATATATGCTCTTCTGTCGCCATTTATCAGGTTTAATCATGGAATACATCGGCATTTTTCGCAAAAAGAGATAAATAGTGAATCTCAAGAATTATGAAGGTGTCCAAATAGACTCGGTACTTCAGCAAACCCTTTTAGCTCATATAAAACACTGTTTCTGTTTGGCATGTATTTACGATGAAATGTCATCGTGATGGAGAAACATTTCTAGATTGGAAAACTCATCAGCGCATTTTTCAGCACCCGGACACCAATTTGTACTCACGAGGTGAGCTTATTTAAAATTTTTTATCCTCGTCCAGAATTAAGAACACTATTGGGCCACTTAAACAAAAACGCAATTATCCTAGTGCAAATAATTACTACAGCATTACCTCACGCCACGCTTAAAAATCCCTGATATATCCCCAATTAATTATGCACGTAGTAACAGTATGGAAAATTGCAAAAGGAAAAATATCAAAGCTCAGATTCTCTTAAGTTCTCACTTAAATGGTTTGTTCTTTCTCTAAATGCAATCAACACAGTCAATAACTATGTCAGTCTTTGTAATAATTCAGACGTCACAGTAAAGCAAACTACAATATAAAATGACCTACTATGTCTTAAAGACAAAAAAATTGCATTATCACATGAGGCAAAATCATTGGACCGACCACGACGAGCATAAACTTTAATATTCCCGGACATCTTATTGCCGCAAAGACGAAGATTTAAGCTTGAAACTACGCCAGTAGGCACTGCGAATATCTAATAAAACACGCTAAACCAGGATGAAGATAAAAGATAAAAAAAGGATAATAAAATATTAACTTTATTCTAGGAGACAGGGGGCCGATAGAGAGAATAGTCTCACTGAAATAAACATTTTGGTTCCCAAAATTATTAAGGATGAGTAAAATCTACCGGTTAAGGTAGGTTTTTGGATGGGCACAACTATCAAATAAAAATTTTGTAACTCCAAACAAAACCCAATTTAGCAACCTAATCTACATCAGGTCCCTCTTCATCTCTGTGTACTTCTTTCCTCCCTTCATCCCGTCCAATATCCCTATCCTGTTCTTTCCCTTTCCTCGCTTGCCCAATATTCTGCCCTCTATTACAATCTTTAACATCCCACTGCCGATCAATATGTCCTTCATCCATTTTTCCTGCCTCCATAGGATTTCTCTCAACAAACCCCTCTCCTCACCCACCATATCTAGTACTTCCTCATTTGTTTTCCTTTCGGTCAATTTCACCTTCTCCATTCTTCTCCAACCCACATTTCAAAAGCCTCCATTCTACGTCTATCCTCCTGCTTCAGTGACCACGTTTCCGCACCATACATAGCTACGCTCCATATCAGAGTTTTTACGAGTTTTGTCTTAACATCTCTACTCAACGTCCCCGTCATCAACTCCCGCCTCCTTGAGAAAGCCTCCTTGCCTAGCGCAATTCTTCTCCTTACGACCCTACCACTTTGACCGTATTGGTCCAAAACACTTCCGCGATATGTAAACTGTTCTACCTGCTTTAATTTTTCCCCGCCTATTTTAATGTTTAGCTTAGCCTTTTTCTTTCTGGGAAATTGCATAACCTTTGTTTTATTAATAATGACTCTCATCCCATATCTATCGCACTGGACCTCCAATTCACTCAGCAATGCTTGAAACCCCTTGGCTGACTGAGCAACTAATGTTTGGTCATCAGCAAAGCTAACCGATTTTACGAATTCCCCTCCGACTTTCATTCCTACCCTTCCAGTTCTCCCCATGCCTCTTTACTCATTTCCTCCACATATACGTTGAACAGCGTCAGTGACAATGGACAACCCTGCCTTACACCTCTTCCTAACACTGCCCATCCGGATTCTCCGTTCCCCACTCGAACCTGAGCAGTCTGAGACATGTACAGGTTGCGGATCAGTCTCCTGTCCCTGCAATCCATTCCTATTTTCTGCAATACACGCATCAATTTTTCCCAATTCACTATATCAAATGCTTTTTCGAAATCTACAAAACAGGCAAAAACGTCCTGGTTGTATTCTATATTCCTTTTGATTAGTGATCTCTTTACTGCAATGACATCACGCGTACCTCTTCCCTTCCTAAACCCAAACTGATCATCCCCTAAGTAATCATTTGCCTTACTCTCT
>CM073778.1:4498414-4698747 GCA_037158775.1 Hetaerina titia | reverse complement strand
TCGTCGTCGAGTGGTTCCAACACCCCGCCTCGATGTATCTCGGTGACGTTGTCGTGACGGCAGCCAACCAGGATGCAGCTGCATTCTGCACCATCTGAATGCCGGTGGCGGAGGACTTCGGCATTCTCAACCGTACCAGCGCTGCACACGTGATGCCAGGTGAACGACTAATTTGCTCACGGTAGGCTCCATGAATAGCAATAAGCTAACAAACGAGACATCATACGTTTGGAATGTGAGGCGCTATTGATAGGCTAAGTTATCCATTGGAAAGAGAGTTTAGAGGAGAGAAGAAATCCTAAAGAACTGTTCGATGAATGAGATGAAAGATGAAGTACAAACAAAGAAATCAGCATAGAACAATATGCTAGACGAAAAGTGTTGAATGCATTTCTGCATTCGACAATTTTCGTTCGGAGAACAACGAGACGGCGAAGAAACAAATTAATTGGACACGCCTATATTTAAATGGAACATACGATGGAAGGGAAAACCGATGGAAAAGAAGTCCCAATAATGAGGAGGACAAAAATAATGAGGAGAAAGTTTTAAGATAAATATCAGACGGAAGACCTAACAAGGGCTTTAGCATTATGAAGGTAAGACTGGACGAGGCTAAGAATCAAACAAGTCATCGGATTTTGATGAAGACGAGAGTTTAGGAAAATGATAATATTATATGTTTATGAATTAAAATGTAATTTACATTTATCTAGAGCAATAAAATTCTTGGCCTTGGTACGTCTCATGCTAAAGTGACTTTGTTCCTTCGTTCTAACAGCACTGTTGAACTTTCTATAAATCCTTTGAGCATAAATAATCCGATATATAAATATGCTAATTATCTTTTATGCATAATATACTGTAGATACATTTTTGGCAACTATCAAATTGCATCGCTTTATAAACATTAAAGTCCTTTCATTGCATTGTCTTCTTCTTTAAATCAGTCAACCTTCCTCACACAGTTGATTCGTAACATTGTGTATTTTTTTCCTTATGAGCATGCATATTTATTAACATTAATTCGTTTTGCATTAATTTAACTTTGCTGTTCTTGGCTAAAGGCTCGAAACAAACGAAACAATCATAGCGACAAGTCGAGGCGGATACCTTGTGGAAATCTATTTGTGAGGCACGAAGAAAGTATCCAAGACTTTTCCACAGTGTGAGTCAAACGTGAAGTCTATGATTATTTCTTCGTGCTGAACGATAACAAAAACAATAAAATACTATAATAATCATTGTATCTTGATAACTTTCGCACACATCCATCCTCGCAATTTTTTCCATATTCATTGACTTCCATATTCAAATCGCGCTGGCAAGTCACTCGCTCCTGCAATTCGATGTGTACTCCATTTCACATTCAATGGGCGAACTTGAGTGTTTACCGCCCTAAAATCCTGATGGCCCTTGCCAGAATGCTTTCTGAGAATCAAACCCATTGCATCGCCATTAAACGGCTTAGTTTATTTCATTTTGAACAGCCTTTATTTATACTAAGTAATGCGGATGAAATTTTCAAATATATTTATTATCAATCATTAAGAAACATCCATGTCCGACTAAATAAGGAAGACGAAAGTGAGAAGTTAGAAGGATTAAGATAGCAATCTGCAAACGGAGATTAAGAGGGACGAGATCACGAATTCAGACTTGAATTATTAGCTATAGATCATTCCTTCAAACAAGTCACTGGAAACAAACGTGAATAAACGTGAAAATATAAAAACATATCGCCATTTCCTGCCACGGTGACGATAATTCCTAAGATAAGGATAAGGGAAAGCAGAAATTGTTCTCCGCTTTGAATTAAGGCGTATTTCAATGGCATGAAATCAGTTTCGTCGATCAACATATTACAAACACTGACAACGTAAAATTGGAGAAAACACTTTCCTTCAAGAAGTGGCTCTGAGATTGGTTGGAAAATTTAGTTAATTAGGATTAAGAATCTTTTAATTCTCGGCGTTTGGGAGTGAAAACCTGCCACTAAACCTTGGACTGTTAATATTTTAGTGCAGGGAAATTGAAAAAATATAATTTTTCACATGAGGGTCCCTACCTCCGTTAGGCAGAGCTCGAAATAGAGCTAAATTGCAGTTGAGAGTGTTCATACGAGTACTTGATATTTTCACTGGCTATTCTGAAGCACGACTCGAAAGCTTATTGTTAATTAATTAGAACAACGGTGTTTAGTGTTATGGAAAAATTATTAAAATCACATTCCAAGCAAATGATTACATGCGAGTATTTCCCAATCTGAGTTGAATTATGATATACGGTCAAATTATGACTGATAATGCTGGTTAAAAGGGAAACAAATCAATAATTAAAATCAGTCAGTAGTACTGTCATCATTCTAAGGAATTCTGAATAATTGACAAGGCATGAATCGATGAACTAGTATATATGTAGCCTATATATAACTACTCGTATGTATATATATTATTATTAGGTAATCTACCGGTTAAGGTAGGTTTTTGGAGAGACACAACTATCAAATAAACATTTTGTAACTCCAAACAAAACCCAATCCAGCAACCTACTCTACATCAGGTCCCTCTTCATCTCTGTGTACTTCTTTCCTCCCTTCATCCCGTCCAACATCCCTATCCTGTTCCTGCCCTTTCCTCGCTAGCCCAACATTTTCCCCTCTATTACCTTCTTCAACATTCCACTACCGCTCAATACGCCTTTCATCCATTTTTCCTGCCTCCATAGGATTTCTCTTAACAAACCCCTCTCCTCACCCACCATCTCCAGTACTTCCTCATTTGTTTCCCTTTCGGTCCATTTCACCTTCTCCATTCTTCTCCATGGACTACGACCTTGTCGTGGTGGAAGGGCTTGTGTGTTCCAATGACCCCTAGAGCTGTGCTGGCGGGAGTAATAATAATTACTCCTGGAAGGGTCACCCATGTCAGATAGGTCGAAGGTTAGGAGCCAGACGAAAGGTAGTCCACGCAGCGTCTGTTCCTCAGTGAGGCGGCTGCAATGGCGTCTGACCCCAGTGGGGCGGCCATTAAGTGATGGTGTCACGTTAAAAACACTATTGAGGAAGGCAACGGGAAACCACCTCAATTATCATTCCCAAGAATGTAATGATGGGCACTATGTATATATATATAAATATATATCCCTCACATGGACTAAATCCTTGATGTGGCGGAAGAGCTTGTGCGTTTAGATGACCCCTAGAGCTGTGCTAGCGGGAAAAATAATAATTACCCCTGCTTCGGTCACCCATTCCAGAAAGATCAAAGGTTAGGAGCCAGACGAAGTTCAAGCAGGGTCTGTTCCTCAGTGAGGCGGCTGCAAAGGCGTCTGAACCCGGCCATTGAGTGATGGAGTCAGGTTAAAAACACTATTTAGGAAGGCAACGGGAAACCACCTCAATTACCATTCCCAAGACAAAATGTTGGATACAAGAGAAAAATTGATACCTGGAAACTGCGGGACTCGGCCAAAGTGGCTATGCCCGGTAGCGGGGGAGGCAAAGCTTCCGCGGACGTCATCCCACAAAACCCTTGTAGGGGAAAACCGACAGCAGCAGGACAGAAGACGCAGAAGAAGATGAAATTAGTTAGAATAGAAACTTGGTATGTCAGGATAATGTTGAGGACAGGGAAATTAGAGAATATTAAATTAGAAATGGAAAGAGGTAATATAGACGTATTAGGCCTATTCGAGGTGAGATGGAAGGATAGCGGGGATTATGGAAGTTATAATTATAGGATAATATGCAGCGGCGGGGACGAAAGCAACGAGGTATCACCGTAATATTAAATAAAGGGGTAGGAAGAAGTGTAGTCAACACAGAGCAAACAACTGATTGAATTTTACTCGTAGAGATTAAAGCAGAACCGACGAACTTGGTCATTGTTCAGGTATACACGCCACCGAGCAACCACAAGAAGGAAGAAGTCGATAGGATATACGATGAGTTAGAGGATGTAATCGCGTGTGTTCCTGCAGGGAAACATTTGATAATGATTGGGGATTGGAACGCGACGGTAGGCGAAGGAAAGGATGTGGTGAGGTGGGGAATTATGGGTTACGCACGAGGAATGAACGCGGGGAGAAAGCGATTGAATTCTGCAGGAGACAGGGGTTAGTCATCACCAACACATGGCTTAGACATCACAAAAGGCGAAGGTATACATGGAAAATGCCAGGTGACTCAGAAAAGTATCAGTTAGATTATATTATGGTTAGGCACAGGTTTAGGAACAGTGTGATCAATTCGCATAGTTTCCCAGGAGCGAATGCGGACTCTGATCACAATTTAGTTGTTATGAAATGTAATGTCCGTTTCAAAAAAATAAGGCGGGTTAGGAAATGGAATGTAGAAGCATTAAATGAATAGACGAGGAAGGAGAATCAGCGGGTTGTAGAGAAAATGATGGATGACGATAAAGAGCTGAGAAAAATGGGAATGTATCAAGAAAGTGATATCGAAAGCTGCAAAATACACTCTAGGAACCGTTAACGCGAAAAAGATAAGGAAACCATGGGTAACGGATGAGATGATTGCATAGATGGATGAGAGAAGAAGATGGAAGAATGTAAGCACAGAGTTAGGCAGAATGAAGTACAAAGAGTTAAACAATTAATTGAGAAGGGCCACAAATAAAGCAAAAGAAGAATGGTGGAAAACGCAATGCGAGGATATGGAAAGTTTACAGAGGAAATTGGTGCGCTAAACAGCAAGGTTAAGTTATTATCGGGAAGTAAGAAGGCAAGATCTGTGCTAGCAGTTAAAGATAAGTGGGGTAAGATAGTAGTTGAAACAGGAAAAATCCAAGAGAGATGGAAGGAATGTATAGAAACACTGTATGGTAAAGAACTTAGGCCGACAAGATTAGACATAGAAAAGGAACATGACGTAGAAGAAGATAGCTTAGGTCCAGGCATACTCGACGATGAAATAGAAAGGGCATTAAAGGAGATGAAAGCATATAAGGTCGTGAGGGTGGACAACATTCCTGTAGAAATGTTGAAATGGTTAGGGAAAGTTGGGAAGAAGGCCATATATGGACTGATTCGTAGTATCTATGAGGAAGGAATCTGGCCGGAAAATTTTTTTAGATCGGTGTTAGTTCCTATTCCAAAAAACTTTGTGGAATAAGTGTTAGATTATATTCCGAAAAAGGTAAAGGCTGCATCATGTGTGAACTACAGAACAATAGGTTTGATATCCTACGTAGCTAACGTTATTCTCAGGATCATTTACATAAGGATAGAGAGTAAGGCAAATGATTACTTAGGGGATGATCAGTTTGGGTTTAGGAAAGGAAGAGGCACTGGTGATGCCATTGCAGTAATGTGATCACTAATCGAGAGGAATATAGAATACAATCAGGACGTATTTTCCTATCTCGTAGATTTCGAAATAGCGTTTGGTAGAGTGAATTGGGAAAAACTAATGCGTGTATTTCAGAAAGTAGGAATGGATTGGAGGGACAGGAAACTGATCCGCAACCTGTACATGTCTCAGACTGCTCAGGTGCGAGTGGGGAACGGAGAATCCGGATGGGCAATGTTAGGAAGAGGTGTAAGGCAGGGTTGCCCATTGTCACCGATGCTGTTCAACGTATTTGGGAAGAACTGGAGGTAGGAATGAAAGTTGGCGGGGAATTCGTGAAATCAATCAGGTTTTTTGGTGACCAAGCTCTAATTTGTCCGTTAGTCAAGGGATTGCAGTCAGTAATGGGATGAGAATCAATATTAATTAAACAGAGATTATGCTAATTATCGGAAAGGAAAAGGCGAAGCTGGACATTAAAGTAGGAGGACAAACAATAGATCAGGTTGAACAGTTTACTATCCCGGTCAAGGCGAATGATTTTTACTCTCTGTAATGGTTGCATTATAATGCACACATAGCGGGTGACTCCGTTAAAGTTACTGTTACAGTTTCTTGAAATTTATCTTGGAAGTGTTTTGGACCAACACGGTCAAAGTAGTAGGGACGTAAGGAGAAGAATTGCGCTAGGCAAGGAGGCTTTCTCAAGGAGGAGGGAGTTGATGACGGGAAGATTGAGTAGGGAGATTAAGAAGAGACTCGTAAAAACTCTTATATGGAGCGTAGCTATGTACGGTGCGGAAACGTGGTCACTGAAGCAGGAGGATAGACGTAGATTGGAGGCTTTTGAAATGTGGGCGTGGGGAAGAATGGAGAAGGTGAAATGGACCGAAAGGAAAACAAATGAGGAAGTACTGGAGATGGTGGGTGAGGAGGGGGGTTTGTTGGCAAAAAACCTATGGAGGCAGGAAAAATGGATAAATGGCGTATTGAGCGGTAATGGAATGTTGAAGGCGGTAATAGAGGAGAGAATGTTAGGCAAACGAGGAAAATACAGAAATATATAAAAATAAATAAATATATAAATAAATTTATTTATTTATATTTATATATAGCGATAATGTAGAAGCACTGACGATAGTAATATAACATTTGGACGGCGCAATGGAACATAAAAGAAAATAGAGAACGAGTAAAAGGCATTCACATTGTAGATTGTTTAAGCTTTCGGCCAATCTGGAGCCGTCTTCAGGTCAGACCGAAAGTTCTTGGGGATAAATTTGGATATTGGATGTCAGTACGAATAATTCATATGCTCAATGGTCTCGCGAGTCGGTTACTTCTTATCTAAAGGAACGTGCTATTTGAGCCAATCAAAGGTGATTTAAAAGGGGTAAATCTGACGACTTAAACTAACTGAAACTCATTAGATATTAGGAATCACTGCCAATACCTGCCAATCTATAGAATTTTCTATATAATTTTTGAAACTCTTTCTCTTATCCTCCCCGCGGCCCTATTTGTGCCAAGCGTACCATCCATAGGATTGGCACACCAAAACCTATATTTAGTTTCGATATTGAAAACGCATTTTCACCAAAACACAAATTTGGATGGTTGCAATGTAATGATGTTATTTCCAGACGTAGTCGTTGGAGGAATTTTCCATTGAAAGCCCGGAGCGAATATTTACCCTGCATGGAATTAGACGCCGAGTTCTTAAGGGAAAGCCCGACGCCGCCACGCACACGTACCTAGCCCCGGATCCTCGGCGAATCCGACAGGAATGTGGAAAATGACGTTCCTTTAGTGTCTTCCCGTAATCTCCCCCAAGGAATAGGGCGCTCAGGGTTTCGCGCTGCCATTTTAAGACAAAGCTAGGTGTGAGGAGAGGAAAAAAAACACGCCGCAAAAATTTCACACGCCCCTTCTCTTTTTACGCTCGTACGTATAATTTGGAGAGTTACGAGTGAGCGGAAATGTTGTAAAAACCACTCACTCTCTCTCTCTTCCTCCCTCTCTCCTACACTCCATCTTTGTTCCCCTCTCCATGCCCCGCCCGCGCGTGAATAATGATTTCAAAAGGGATTTACGGAAATTTTAATATTACCTCACCCCCCTCCCCCCCCCTCTCTCCCACCACACCCGTGAAATATTATATTCGGTGAATTATATGTAGATGTATACACATTTACTTCATTTTTTCATTCCATAAACAGCACCGCGGCTGCAAAATGCGCCCCCTCCCCCCGCCCTCGAAAATTTAGTAATAAACATGTCAAGCCGCGGCCGACACAATAAATAAATCTCCTTATTTACGTTTCCGTTGGAATCCATCTCGTTCCGAACGACGAATCCTTCATTTTAGCCCAGATCCCGTTATCCTCTCCAACTCACCTCCCCCGCCCTCTCCTCTCTCCAACTCGCCCCCCCCCCCCCAAACACATTATTATTCTCCCGCCGCACACGCAGCATTTATGCGTGCAAATATAAAATTTATATATAAATATCCTGCCCTCCCCCCCCTGCCGGCTCCCCACCCTCCTAACCACCCCTTCCCTTTCTCCACCCCCTCTGCCTCAACCTTCAGTTATTCAAGCAGACTTCAGCCGTGGGACGTATATCCCCCCTTAATGGATTCCTTGTCGCATCCAAGCAGCCATCATTTCCGCATAATCTCCTCTTCCCTTCCCTCCCTCCCCCCGCACCCCTAATCCCCCGCGCCCCCTCCCTCATTATTATTCCCGCTTATCTCTCCCCCTTTCCCACCTCCTAATGTCACTCCCACACCACCCCATCCCCTCCTCCCTCCCTCCCCTCCCTTTGCACTTTATTCCATTCCGGAGAGTCGTATATTACTCCTTTCGCCTCTTCCCCTTCCTCCCTCTCGCCTCCTACGCCCTGTGTTAACTCTCTTTTCTGGAGATTCCTCGCTTTTCTTGTGGAGGGGTCGGGGGGGTTGATGTGGGGGCGGAGGGGGAGGGGTGGATGGCAAACGTGGCACGTGACCTAAGGAGAAGGAGGAGGAGGGAATTGTTCCCAGGTGATTACATTAACGGAAGGGAGTGAAAAAAAGTATGTTTGATGGGTATGATCGCTGGGTGCGGCACCCTGCACATTGGTGGGTGAATGGCCCCCGCCCACTTGGTGTGCTCTCTCCTTGAAACGAGTCTCCGGGGGATTTCCTTTCGACGTCACCACCCTCGGGAAGCAAGTGGTGCAGTCGCATGCACCTTACATAACAGTTCCATAAGTCACTCTTTGAAAATTAACTTTCCTCTGTGTTGTCGAATTGAATAAAGGTGTGACGCCTAAATAGCAAATACTTTTTGTCCAAGGAAACCCAGGTAGTTTTGCGCAATTCCGAGGATAGTCTTCACCTAAAATTCCCATTCTCATCGATAATGCCACCGCCACTTCTCCTTTTCTAGAGCCATCTTCGGAGTCTCTTCTTTCAAGAGCCTTCGGGAGATGCTCTTCAAAACGGTATTTGGTGCACAATTTCATTTGTGTCACGAGTATTCTTTGAGTTGCGTGATTTTAGTCATCGTATTGATATTTTTCCGCCTTTTCCCGCCTGAATCCGGCGTATTTTAAACTTCGCTCAAGGAGTTACTTTTCCACTTTTGATCTTGTCTTCAGCCGTTTCCCAATTTCAGCACTTCCCTGACAGGAATTTCTTCCGCGTGTAAATTCTTTCTAACAAAATGACCTGGCCGGCGTTCCTGTTTGATTCAGATCACAAGAGGGGGAGGGAATACCGATCGGTCGAGTAAAGCCACGCTGTAATCGAGACTGCATAAGCCGGAATAAAAGAATGTATAACTGTTGCCCTGAGGAGGTAATGCAACATCATTACATTATTCATCAGTCATTCTCCGGTGAAATCATTCTTTAGCTGTTGAATAGATTCACAGAGATGGCTACAAATATTATGATTTCCTTCTTAATGGTAATTCTCTCACTGAGCATCCATTTTTTCTATTTCCTTGATTCCAGTTAAACGGTATACTCGTACTCCAACATGGGGCGTAAAATATTGTAATAAGATTCATCAAACGGCTCTCAAAGTACATTTAAGAAGCCAACTGGAATGCTGGGGAAATATTTATATTTAAAAATTACCAAAGAATTAAATCCCCAACAGAGCTATACTCATTGACCCCATTTTGTATTTTTGTACGTATTTTTCCAAATTTTTGAGTGTATTCCCAAGTAATCTAATTACAATTTGATGATTCAACTTGTTCTTATCAGTTTCTTCAATATCGCGGCTCAGGGTTTTTTATTGCATTGTTTCCTTAATGTTTCTGTTTCTCATTAAGTAGCAAGAACACTCAGAAAATAGGCCTTGAATATTTTTCTTCGTGCTCCCTCCAATACAGTTACCCAGGCTAGATTCTTCTTCTTGTGGAAAGCTTGCGAGTAATCACTTCCTTTTTTGGTTTTAGAAATAATTTTGTCTACTGCGTCCAATACACTACCTAAAAAGCTGTATTCCCTGTATCTTTAATTCTTACCAGGAGGATAAATACATGTTAAAATGGAAATTACTTTTTGTTCCACGCGCCGAAGACCGATTGAGTGTGGTGAGTCCAGAATATTTGAGGGAAAAGTGAAAATAAATGAGATTCGTCACAATTTTCGTGTTTACCATAATTTGTATTCCTAATTCAAAATCTCGTCAGATGTTTCCCACAACTGGTCGTTTCCATAGACACAACCTCCTCATGAGATTAAAGAACGCCTCGTAAATTTTTATTCGGGAAATAAAAAAACATTCCTTTTTTTATCAAGTGCTTACGTTTACTCGCTCATTTTGACTCAACAGGATGAAATGAGAATAACATTTGGTGGCGTTAAATATGATTCACGTTTAAAAGATTAACTTTTCCACAAAATAAGAGATCAAGGGAATGGAAAACGGAAAAAGAGTTCGCTTCAGCGGTGAATTTCTACTAAAATAATTTAATCCAATAATGGGAATATACTCTCGAATATTATTTGATCCGTGAGGAACTCCATCAGAACACGTCCAACGATTTAGTGTAATGCAGCAGATTCTAAAATGCTCTCTTGATGTAATTTTTGACATCAGCAATTCATTGAACAATTATTGAACACACAGCCAAGTATGAAAGGGCCTAAGGCTCCACCTATGATGATCACTAAAATTCGGTCACGGTTTGTAATAAACGAATTTTCACCTGAACATTTTCAATAAAATATCTTTATACTTTGTAACAAAACTGTTAGTCTCTTCTAATTATCCTAAAATGAATTATTTTTAGAACAGCCAATGTTTCGATTTTCAATATGTTTCAATGCCACACTAGATTAATCGAAACGTCGAACATCGAAACCATGGTCGCATTGCATTAAAAGTGGGTGGAAGTGTAAATTTTCTCTTATTTTTCACTCTCATCATGAAGGAATTCCACAAAGTTAAGCCTGAAACTGTTGACTTTAGTATTATCAAGAGTCTAATCAATCGAATGGCTTGGTATACTCGTATTATTTCAAACATTTACGAGAGAAAGATATGTCTGTTAGCTCCGTATTTTCAAGGAACTCTCAACTATTCTGCAATGATACCAAAAACATTTTTTTCCAAGTCAAAACCTACCTGCTACCCAGAATTACTGATAAGATAAGTAAAATAAGTTTCATGAAATAATGTTAACAAATTCCTGCAACATCTTATTTTGTGCACTTTTGTAGATAAAAGCTCTTATCATAATATGAGTACAGCTGAAAAAAATATAACGACTGCTTACTTCAATTTCCGTTCATGTACTTCTGATTCCAAATATTTCTCTCTAAATATTTCTATCTTCCTCAGGTTGTCATTTATCGTCTTCTATTTCCTTCCATTGTATGCGTTTTACATTTCTCCTTTTCTCATTTAATCCATGATTTGAGCAATCTTACAGCTAATTAAAACAATCCATAACTTCCCACGTTTTGCTCCCGGGTCCATACGAGTATATTTATTTTACCATGGAATCTAACAATAAGACTAAAAGGGGACAATATTGCATTGCTATGTAATTTAAGAAAATGAAATTCCTTCTTTTGCTGATTCTGGCTCTATGTGCATAAACGTTGATCACAATGAAATATAAAACATATGATGGGGCAAATAAAATCGCTATCATGAAAATGAAGCACCCATGGAAACGTAATATCTTTCTCAATATGCTCTTTCCCAATTTCCCATAATGCTTCGGTGAACCTCGCATCATGAATGAACTATGATGTCGTATCATCCTTGATCGCTGGCATCTTAAATAAAACAATTTCGCATCCCGAGAAATTATTTTACTATCGAGATGCATGCCGTATCAAATAAGAACCTTATTATTAACATTGATATACAAATATTTTTGCTCGAATTAGAAACTCTCACAAAACATTAATAAGACTATAAATAGTTTATTTACTGAAATTTATCGCTGATTTAGTGATTGCTCATCATGCCCAATCCGGGTTCAACCGTAGGAATTATTATATATCCTTAATAGCTTACTCGGATGGGCTAAAAAATAAGACAAACGTGCTTTTAGAGCGCCAACAGAATCAAATAGTAGAATCGGGCAAAAAGCACATTGAAGAACAATTATTAAAATTTAAAAAAATGTATTTATTTTTCAACATAGTCACCGTGAAAGCTAATAAATTTCTCCCTACGTGTAACACGTTTTTCAATTCCGTTACTGAAAAACTCTTCCGACTTTTTCGAATCCAGGGCTTGACAGCCGCCTTCACCTCATCGTCCGAAGGTGTAATGATGACCATTGAGGTGTCTTTTGAATTGAGAATAAAAATAAAAATCGAAAGATCGGGGGAATAAGAAGGGTGTGGCATCGGTTAAAATTTCAGGTTTCGGAGATCCTCTCCAGTTGCGCGCGAGGTGGGTGGACGAGCGTTGAAATCATGTCGCAAGATTATTGGCGCCAGGCTGCCTTCTTCTGCTCTATAATTCTCTATAACTTGTATTCTATAGTTTTATTATGCTATATTATGTTTATTTTAGTGCCTTTCCATTTTCGTCTGAGTGTTTGTTTTTACCTTGAGAGGTTCTCTGCGGATATTCCGCGGGGAAAAACGAATATTTGAATTTGTCCGTTTGTTGGGAGATTATTCCCTTATTGCGTGACGAATGCCAGTCCTGCTTATTATTTTGGGTGATATATTTTATCTTCTAGGTTAGAGGCAAAACCACACGGTTCATATATTTGCAAAAGATTTACTTTTGCTCTGCGTCTTCAAAAATCTAAGGGTTTCCATTTCAGATATTTAGTAAATGCGTGACGCTTTGTCTTCTTTTGTACCAATTTTTCATCAATCTGGCGAATTATTCCATGTAACTTGCTCAATTCTGTAGTCAGTGTTTTTTTTTCAGATCGAGCCCGTAAGCTCTCCGCATTCCCTATGTGTAAGAACAATTGGGATATTTCTTCACTTTCTCATCGCCACAGTTTCAATTGCAAGTTTGAAGAAAGTCAGCTTATGAAGGACCTCCTCGCAAAAAAGACGCTATCCTGAGAGATGAAGAATTCTACTAGTACATAATTAGAGATTGAGTCATCTAGTACTATTTTATGTTTCGTTTAGTAAAGGAGCCATGGAAAAGTTTTTTACATGATCGTACGTGCATATTCTGAGCCCTCACTACTTGCGTTTCGCTTTGGCGAGGGTGATTTTATCAAAGGTATTTATAAAATTGAAGACAATCACAAACTTTGTCTATTCATTACCCTCGATTTCAGAATATTATGTAAAATAAACCCCAAAGGTTTTCCAGTGATATCTCTGTTCTACATGTGCGTAGTTAACTGTATATAAAGTTGTACGTGTCGAGAAATGACATTAATTACAGTGAAAAAAACCATAAGCACATTAATCAACCCGAATGTCGGTTTAGTAGGTGATGGTAGAGCTCACCCATGTACCAAGCCCGACGGCATGTGAATATTCACACATCAGGATAGGGGGGCCAGTTCCTTTCCCTGTTACAGTAATATATTAAAGGCGAATTGAGCAGTGGGATGTTGAAGAAGGTAATAGAGCGGAGAACGTTAGGCAAACAAGGAAAGGGCAGGAAGAGGATAGGGATGTTGGACGGGATGAAGGGAGGAAAGAAGTACACAGAGATGAAGAGGGACCTGATGTAGATTAGGTAGTTGGATTGGGTTTTGTTTGGAGTTACAAAATATTTATTTGATTGTTGTGTCCATCCGAAAAACCTACCTTAACCGGTGGATTTCTTAATAAAATAATCCCATTAGGAATCGACGATTATGAAATTTGTGCATAAGGCAAATACGTATATATTTAGATCTCAATTTTATTGTATTACGTGTATATACAAGCATATAAACCATAAACACAGTAATCAACCCGAAGGTCGGTTTGAAGGGTGATGGCAGAGATCACCCAGTACTAAGCCCGATGGCGTGTGAAATTCGTACATCAAGGTGCGGGGGCCATTTCCTTTTCATATGCTGTTTATGGTTTACCTGGAAGGTAAATCATGTAAATCACCCGAAAATCGACCATGCCTTGCGTAGAGCTGCAATTGCCCAGAGCGTTTTGCCCGGGAGTCGGACCCCGGACCCTCCGTCAGTAGTCCAAGCTCTACCCCCTAGACTACCGCGGCCCGCATATATATATATGTATATCTATAAATATAAACATATATATATATATTTGTCTATAAAATGTTATATTTTATATGTTGACGGATATTATGGGACCAGGTGATGAGTCTTGACCCGAGAGATTCATTAAACATATATCTTCTAATTTAAATATACAAGGAACGCCGCTACGGTCGTGAATCAATGCAAACAAAAAATACCGGGACCGTTCAAGTTTACGTTCCCGGTAATATATTTGATGTCTTTTTGCATTTGATGTCACAATGGTGCAGCCCGCATTGTCTTTTTTTAATTGTCAAGAATGTTTTAATTGAAGCAATCCCAGAAGGGGCGCATAATTTCAAAGTGATGGTGTAATGTCGAGGGCCGCAGCTTAAAATGACCCGATGGATGGGAGTACTGGAGGGAGCAATCAACCAGTTGACACAGCAATGAATCCAACTGCGGAGAAGGAAATAAATGTTACATGAAGTCATCGCCCTCACTGCCGCAGTCCCTCGACGAGCGATTCCTCCTGCTTCGAGGATCCTTCAGAGGTGGAGGTCCATAAACGATCCTTCCTCCTTTTTTACCTGGTAATTCCTGCGCCGTAAAACGACGGATACTGCCAGGAGTCGAGTTTTTACACCACGTGCGGGAAAAGGGTCCCTCTGGCTGGATGATTCATATTTTCCAAGAGAGGGCGGAGGCGGCGTAAACGGGGGGAGGGGGCGTGGTCTTTTCCAGGGGGCCGTGATGGCGTGGCATGGTTCCATTCGAGGTGGGGGTTGGTGTCGCGGTGGTCTGATAAGGAACGAGTGAAAGGTGGATGGCGGTAGATTATTTGGAGGAGGGTGACTGCCGAAGATATTCGTCCACCAGGAGGAGGAATCCCGGGGAGCACTAATCAATGTCGGCAGGTTGGACTGCCGGGGTTGGGGGAGGGGGCGCGGCGGAGGGGGAAGGCGGCATCCACCGGGGTCGTTTCCCCCCGAAAACGACACAACGGCACAATTACGTGGAAAAAGAATGGGCCCGCCCTCCCGCTTTGAACAGCGGCAGCTGGCCCATTTCCGCCATTTCATCATTTGCGAGGCGATAAGGCGGCTGCGGAGGTTGCTCGCTCTTCTCCCCGGCGCCTTCTCCTGCACCCCCGGTTTCCTATTCCTTGTACGTCATTATCGCCACCTCACCGAGCATCGGGAGTGGTTTTGTAGTCGCACAACGCTCGACTTCCAAGAGTCCTAAAAGCACTAAAGAATAACCAGCCTAAAAACTTTCTCTTTCTGCAGCAATGGGCCATTGAATCAAATTCGTTTTGGAGAGACGCGCCTGTGGGCGGACATTATTAATTTCGAAATGATGCCACCACCACCGAATTGAGAACTATTTAAGGACGCTTTCACAATGCGCCGATGCCAGCGATGATCATCTTGTTAATTTTGGGTTCAGGTCCTGGACCTCATGAAAGTATGTAAACCTTTTTATCACGGTATATCGTTATCGTATCACTATGCTATCGAACAGTTAAATTATATAACGTCAAAATTTTGATTATTCTGGGAACTCCGAAGCTCGCTATAGTAGTATATGAGTGTATTGAGAGGCACGGAAGTTGGAGAATAAAACGGCGTCTATTTAACATAAGGATTGTTTTTAAAGAACCCATCGGCGACAAATAAATGAGGGCATCTCATTTAAAGATATCTTTGCGAATGGGCCTTTTTACTAGAGACCATCAAAAGAAATATCTATATGACATAACCTTAGTTTTGCATGAATGCAATTAAAATTACAAATAATGTGATCCACGTCCAAGCAACTTGTGGCAAGTGGTTAAATGGGAGAGGGGCCATTGTTATTTAAATGAACAAGTCATCGGGTACATTTAAAAGCACTTATGTCAGAGATAAGATTCGTATCCATGTATTTGTCAATATTTACATCGGGTTTTTCAACGAATGAATAAATACTGTTTCCGAATTAATTAAATCATTCTCTCTGATAAATTTCTTGGTTAGACGTAGCGTGACTAACATGGCTTCTACATTAAAACTCATTTTTATTTTCACAAAGTTTTTGTCTAGCAATGCGTTTATCGGGTATTACCGTAATTTATGGATCTAGGAGACCTTTGGAGGGCACAGTCATCAAAGAAATAAATTCCTTCAATTCAAACTTTTTACCAGTTAAATGCTGGAATTATACTAATTATGAAAATATTTACTCAATCTTGGAGACCACAACGCACCCAAAAAGTAGATCAAAGTATGCTCAAATGACAAAATGACCTGAAAATAAGAATGGGGGATCGAAGGAGGTTTTCAATTCTTTTCAAGGCAATCATAAATCGGAATTGGGGGACCGTGGCTCTCATGGGTCATCCACTCCGCTAAACCAAATGGCGTGGAATGGATCTCTTGTTGCTAAATTTCCATAATACAGTAACTAAGCTTAAACTGTACATTTTGAAATTTACAGTGTGCAATACAGTAAATCCGTATAGACATGTGCAAATAGTAATTGCATAGAAAAATTAAGGATTTTAAAGAGTTTTCATATAAAGTTACAAAATAATCATTCAAGTGGTCCTTTCTGGATCGATACTTGACGCTTCTACGCTAAGCAGCCCTGACCTAACCATTTGTCAGAACCATCCCACTTTCCGGAAATTCGCCCCTCCCGCCTCCCTGAGCCCTCCTCCTCGTTTAATTAGGGGGAATCCTCCAAACACACCTTCCTTCACCAATCTCCGTCCCCCCTGGTCTCCTCAACCCATGGCTCCCCCCCTCGCCGCCTTCCCCGGCCCCCCACCCAAAGGGGCTAATAGACCCTCCCGAGCGTGAGACCCCCTGGAGGCCCCAGATTTGACGGTTTCATTTCCCAATGCTTGGGAGGAGAGTGGCATCAATCTTTCCCCGACCCGCCCACCCCTCCCTCCCCTTCTCTCGCCCCTCCCATATCATTCTCCTCCACATTGCAAAATGCCAATCCCACTCCCTCTCGCCCGCTTCGAAGCTATAACGACCAGTTCGCAGAAATTGAAGTGGTTGTAGTGACCTCTCGGTTTCCAATATTTCCGATGGATGCCTTATTCATTTAATCATAAAAGCATAAGCATGGCGAAAATATCAACTCAAAATTTATAATCGTTAGACTTGCACACGATCGAAACAGTCCATGCCCTTCAAAACCCTAAATGCATCAAAATTATGTTTCAAGTGCCGTTACTTGCCAACCTCTAAGTGTGGAACTAACACCTAAAACTACGGGAGAATTAAAAAAATAAAATCCATTCATTAAAAATTAATTGGCCATCATGACATGAGTTTACACAGAGTTTTTGTAGGAATAGTTATGTAACGTCCGATGTTTTTAAAAGTTTAATATTCAAGACTAAACTATTTGACTCAATTTAGGATTTGTGTATATATTTGTTTAAGTTCATTAACCCCTCGGGTTTAAATTGCGCTTATTTGGAATTTTTAAATAAATCGATGAAAATATGAACAGGTAATACTTCACAAAGGTATTTTGTGTAAGAAATTTCATTCGCATAAAAACTGCTTCCAAATTAGTACAATATTTTTGGACTTAATTTCCTCAATTTCCAATATTAACCTCAGCCGAGCGTACTGGGAGGTAATTAAGGAAACTTGAATAAAATGAAAGTAAGGAGGAAAATTGAAACATCCAATTCCAAACAAAATTGCTTGTCGAAGAATGAAACTCGATGTTTGTGCCTGCATGATACGAACGACGTCGACGTGACGCCGAAATTTCGAGTTGGCGTTTTCTGACATTATGCGCCAATTTGAGGTTTCTGATCGACACCGTGCATGATGAATAAATCTGACACTCAATCCCGAGTCACGACTACAAAATGGACGGTTTTTAATGTCGCTCTCAGTTGCTAACAGGCTCACTTCAAATTATTTTATAGAAGATAACACATAACAAAGAGGGTAAAACGCAAGAGTTAGAAAACCCTTAAGACGTCAAAGGCTAGGTTACCCCACGATGAAAAAAGGAACGGTATCGTTTGCGAAAAACAGAATGAGGTCTCTTACGTTTATAAGATATCCAGGGTGAATGCCAAGAAGGAAATTTGGGAAGAGTAAAGCGGATTATTCCATAGGAAAAAAAGGTTAGCTGAAAATTCAAACGAGAGGTCAGAAGTATTTATGTTCTAGATCAGTTCAGGGATATAAGTGTACAGTAATTTAACTTAAAAATAATAAAAGGGAAAGAGTAACCAGCAGTTTAGAAAGAGCCAACTTAATAAGTTACTTCTTTCAAAAAATATATTCACCTAAATTCTCTGACAGCTTACCAAAAACGTGGTTGCCAACCGATATTCAAAGTAGAAATTTAATGCGATGGAAAGAACGCTTGCTAAAAGATATTAAAACTAACAATTCCCCTGGATCAAATTCCAGATAATTTATTTAAGAAGCTAGCGACAAAAAAAGTGCCGTATCTCTAAAGCATATTTAAGTAGTCCCTAATAGATTACAAGGTCCCCAGTGGTTGGAAAACAGCTCATATAACCTATGCTTACATTTATATGCGGAGCCTATAACCTATATCCGAAAGTAGACACAGGTAAGAACCTAATATTTATGTGGGTCTTTCGAAAATTCCTTATGAATTCCAGAAGATGGCGCCATTTGCATAAGAAAAGGGTTTGGTTTTATTAAGCCCACCTCTCACTAGACTGCTGCTTAAGTTTAAGCTATATCCACTACGTGTTTTCATTTTCATAGACGATTGAAGCAAAAAAAAATTATCTAGAAAATGAAAAAAACAAGTGTTTCTTGCGGTGATTGAACACTTCTATTTAAAAGGATTTACACCGAAAGAGACCAAAGTCGAGTTGTATGAAGTTCAAGGAACAACTACTCATGTGTCTACGAGTGATAATAATTGCTTAAATGAGCTTAAACGTGGCCGTTGGAACATCCACAAATGATGGACACCGTTCATCTTCTAGTATGAGTGACTTTTATAGAAATGATTGACAAAATCTATCATTATATGGTTTTGAGTAAATAACAAATCATTAAACGCGAATTAGTTGAGATCATAGGGAAACATAAAGTTCTGTTTTCAATTTTGCACGAAAAATTGGGTGTGAAAATATCTCGGCAACGTGTGTGGCGTTTTCTCTACGAATTCAAACGTGTGGGCGATTCGGAAGATGATTTGGCGCCATTCCGTCAAATTTCTGACAATTTTCTGCGTCGACACATAACTGTGGGCGAAACATGGATACACTACTGGAAAATACTCCAGAAAGAAAGGACCAGTGGAAACGGGGGGTTTACAAAGGCGATTATGCTCCGGAAAAGGCGAAGAGCGTGAAGTATGCCGGCAAGGTGATGGCCACGGATTTTTTTTGGGAGGCACGCGGAATCGTCTGCAGAGATTACTTGCAAAAAAGACAAATGATAAACGGAAAGCGTAATACGTCGTTGTTGCATACGTCCTCATAAACGTAGCAAAAACATCCTTATTTGGCGTGGGAAAAAATTCTTTTCCCACGAGACAATTCCCTGGTGGGCACCTGCGAAATTACGATGGTGAAAATTACGGAATTAAAGTTCGCATTATTACAAAATAGACCGTATTCATTATCAGGCGGTCGTCGTCAACACAGACGCCTATTTTGAGGACCTTCCGAAATCCTATTTTTGGGTGGCTCGAAGGAAGATGGCGAAACATTCGGAAAAGTGTATTTAGCTGAAAAGAGATGGTGTTCAAAAGAAAAAAAACTACGCAAAATAATGTTTCTCAATTTTCCTTAAAGACTTATTGAATGACCCACTTACACCCAATTTCCATCACATCCATATCAAGCGAGGTCATAGAACATATAATTGCTAGTTCGATAAAGTGGCACATCGAGAGTCGAGAGTTATTGATAAAAAACCAGCAAGGTTTCCGAAAGGGTAAATCCTGCGAGAGACAAATTTCCCTTTTTTCATGATACATTCTGTTCCGGAGAGAGCAATGTTCCAGTCGACTCTTCCTCTGGATTTTAGAAAAGCTTCCGATAAGTATCTCATCGTAAACTTCTTAAAATCCTGGAGGTCCATGGAACAGATAAAAATATCCTAGGCTGGAATAAAGATACATTCAATGGTTGCGCGTAAAGCGTAGCCAAAGATGGCGTTGCCTCAAATGTAGCAGAAGTCACTTCAAATGTTCACCAGGAAAATATTACCGGATTATTTTTATTCCTTCACGATAACGGTATTAACGCCGTGGTTAGTGCGTAGTAACAGATCGTATGCTTATTTCCATATGTCTAATTCTTCTTCGTCGCAGTGTTAGTTCTCCATGCGGCCCTAAACGCTTCCCCTTTCGTCTGCCTATTTTAACTTCAGCATTCTCCACCAGGATCATGGTGCAAAGGCATCTACAAGTATTCTTCGCTGGTCCACGTTTCCAATGCCACATGCCTCAGATGCGTCGAGTGCCACACTCCATTGGAACGTCTTGACGAACCAGCTTCCTTGCTTGCAACTTCAGGTTTTCAGGACACGAAGTAGTCGGCTCTCCTTTGTGAACGCCCTCGGCTCGAGGGATTCATGTCTTGAGAACTGCATCCGTCCCGATTTCTACAGCTGCCCGTGTAAACGAAGGTTTCCACTTGCTCCGTTTTAACTCCTCGAATTGTCGAGGGCCAGAAAAGAAACAAAAGGAAAAAAAGTGCAAAGGATAAAG
Source organism: Hetaerina titia (assembly GCA_037158775.1). NCBI lineage: Eukaryota > Metazoa > Arthropoda > Insecta > Odonata > Calopterygidae > Hetaerina > Hetaerina titia. The sequence goes on along the minus strand of CM073778.1, from coordinate 4,678,065 downwards.
TTTTTCTTTACCCTCATCATGAAGGAACTCCGCAAAGTTAAGCCTGAAACTATTATGCTCCTCGAATTGCAACGCACAACTTCCTTCAGCCTATCCCTCACTCACACGAGGATTTGAATGCACTTCTTGTTGCTGCTAATGTTATATTCCCCAGTCAATTAGTCTATTGCGTTCAGATTCGATTTTAGATATTCTTTCGCTTCTGCTACTGCCGACATCTCATCCTCAAACCGGAAGATGCAAATTTATCCGCCATTTACTTTAAATCCTTCGATTACAGCACGTTCCAGTTATATGTGCTGGGTTGTATTACCCTATTGTTGTTTTTCTTCTATTTTCAATTAAATGAATGGTTGTTATTCTATTCATGCAGAGTTAATGGATCATTACTCTGAATTCGTGGTTAATCCCGAGCACTTCTATCATATTGAATAATTTGTTCTGCTTAATCTTTATCAAGGACCACACGCAATACGTACCCTGTTTACGGGTATCACTTTTTCGGCCGCTACTCAATAAGCTGAGTATTGACTCTCTTGCTCCTCGTTCTTTTCAGATTCCGACGGGGTTTTCCCTAAGGATTTCTTCTACCTTTACTTCTATTCTCTGTCTAATTATCTGGGAGTTTTTGATACGTGCAACCTTAGGATTAGTGGTTCAGGTTCTTGATTTCTTCGGCATTGTAATTATTACACTCTCTTCAAATTCCTCAGGTGGTTTTAAGCAGTCGAAGGCACCTTTGATCCTTCCAAATGCGGTATCCTTCGCTTTGACCCCAAGTAACTTGATTATTTTTCTCTTTATTTCGTCCCTGTCCTGCTTTTCTTTGCAGGTCTTTCACCGCCCCATCGAATTCACATCTCATTATTTTCGAGCTCAGATTCTATTCTTCTCCAATGAATTCTTTAATTAAGTCATCGTCAGGAGTTTTGAGCCCCTTTCAGAATTCTTCAATGTATTTCTTCGTTCTCTTTCCCACGTCTTCATCTTCAATAAGAATCTTTCCATTTTCATCTCAGACATTGGTTGTTTTGTTTTCTATTCTTCAGATCATCTTGTCATCAGTTTATAAGCATATTGTTGGTAATTACTTTTCAATTGTGAGGGACAAAGCCCTAAATTCACGCGGAAGTGTGAGGAAAATACGCCGGAACATCACTCGGACCGACTACGAATATTCATTTAGAAACACTTTAACCGGTGATACGAATGGCTGACCCTTTAATATATTAACGAAAATAAAAAATAATACCTGGAAAAATTAATAATTGGACATAAGGTTGACAGAAAAATAAAAAAAGGCCTGACTGATGGAATACAAATCCGTGATATCTGCGGAGCAGCGCGGAAGAAAAATATTGAATTATTCAAACGAATAGTGGGAAATTATTTGAAATGAACTTTCAGGAGAATCGTCATTTTTTTATTGATTATCACTAATTTTGAATAGACTCGTAGAGCAATTGGGACTCTTCGCAAAAACGTAATTTAGTAATGAATGGCATGCAAGGGTCGCCTGCCTATTTCGTTGAGAATAGTTGCAATGAACGAACAGAAATCGTCGCGTTACTTAAGGTTACTGTTCCTGGAAAGCCATGTTTAGTAATCACTGGAAGCTCGAAGATTACGATGTAATTAAACTTGTGGAAAAATGCAAAAATCATTCATGATGACATGGGTGAGTGAATAGTCCCAGTCCTTCATTATAGGTATATATACTTGTGTGTGTGTTTATATATATATATTATATATATATATATATATATATATATATATATATATATATATATATATATATATATATATATATATATATATATATATATATATATATATATATATATAAACTTGGAAAAGACGCTCTCCGGCGACGCACAAACACACAAACACTAACACAAAAAACACCACACACATAGAAACATAAAAGAAGGACACTTACATTGGATATTTACGTTTCGACGGCACGGCCGTCGTCATCAGATTCTGATGACGACGGCCGTGCCGTCGAAACGTAAATATCCAATGTAAGTGTCCTTCTTTTATGTTTCTATGTGTGTGGTGTTTTTTGTGTTAGTATATATATATATATATATATATATATATATGTTTGTATATGTACAAATTAATAAGAAACTGAAACTCCATAGAATCTTTCTCGTTTTCATTTCCAGTGCCGGTGACGCGAGAGCCGGCTGGATTCATGTCGATGGACCGAACGTAAACCGCGGTCTTTGATCGTATCACGCATTCGATGCTCGGCATTTCACTGATTTGACGTCGCAAGAGTCACTATGCGAGGTGGCGAGATCCCCAGGACCAGCGTTCCATGCGACAACGTGGGCACGAGGGGAGGGGTCGAGTCCAACCCCCCTTTCCCTCCCTCCCTCCCCCCTTGCCTCTGAAGTGCGTCCCCCTTCCACCACCTGCACCAAAACACTCGACAGCGCCGCACCGAGGAGGAGTGGAACTTGCTTGATCCGCGTCTCACACCGACTCTCTCTTTCGCCTTTATTGCGCCTCCACCCCCTGCCGCCCCCATCTCGCCGCCACCCCCATCCCACCGCTCCATTCCGCCCCCAAGCTGCACACGTTGCCGGCCGCGTATTTCATCTTTTATTAAATCCGATGAGCCCCTCGAATCTCTCCCTCGCACCCACCGCCTCGGACCCCCACCCCCGCAACGGAATTCCTCCCGCAAGTGTTTTTCGATTTGATAAACCACGCGCACCAGGCCTCCGTGTATTTTTGTGACAATGTGCCCCTCACCCGCCCGCGCGTGCCTCCAGCCGCCGCCCCCAACCAACTGCCGCATCGACGTATTGCGGAGCCTTCGGCCGCGGGTGGCGCCTTGGGTCCCGGCGGCCTCCCAGCGCCTGATTGGGGCACCTCCTGGGGACCGATGACGGTTGCACCGGTCTCATACGCGAGAAGATCGGCTTCGATTCCCGGAGATGCGGTCGGATGTGGAATTCTCAGACGACACTTCCCGAGTCGGCGCAATCGACCCGAACGGCGAATGTGTTCCGCCGATGGTGAGCGAACATTGCATTGTTTCATTGAAATATCGCTCGTGTCTCGGATTTCACGATCTGTAATCCCCAGTACATAACCACAATGTGCGCAGTTACCAGAATTTCTTAGCCGAACGTACGTATTTCATAAACTGACAAAGCGATTATACTTTTCTAGAAAGAGCTTCATGTGACGTTGGGGAATGATGGGATCAGGACGTGAATCGACCTACGACAAGATATGCTAGTGCTCACCAGTGCATCACGGATCGCATTCGTGACGTTCACTTAAAATCGAGAGAAGAAAGGGATTGGATATAAATCATAAGCATTATCATCACTGCATGTTTACGTGATTGACTCCTTTGTGAAATGTGTGAATTGAAATGGCCATAATTAGGAATCGGTAATAAGAAATGCTTGTATTATTTTGAACGAAATCTATAATGCTAATGACATTGCTGAGTCTATTTCAATTTGTATCTTCAGCTAGAAGTCAATACTAGTGCTCTCAAAGATTCTACGTCAGAAAATACAGGTAAATATTTCAAATATTATTTGGAAACACCATTTTATAAGTTGAAGGATATATTTAGGTATGAGAGTTTTCGTGATTTAGTTATGATATTAGGTTTTTGGATGGAAATTGCTATATTTCTTAGATTCGTCTACAATGCAAGAATTATTACGATATCATATTAAATTCACACCCATAATACCTTTAATTATTCTTCAAAACCATATTATTCCTTCATCCCGTCCAACATCCCTTCCTATTCCTGCCCTTTCTTCGTCTGCTCGACGTCCTCCTCTCTATCACAGTATTCAACGCCAAACTACCAAACAAAATGCTCTTCAGCCACCTTTTCTGCTTCCTTTGATTTTCTCCCAATAATCCTCTCTCCTCGCCTACCATTCCCAGCACTTCATCATATGTTTTCCTGTCAGCTCCCCTCATCTTTTCCCTCCTTCTTCACACCCACACCTCAATAGCATCCAATTTACGCCTATCATTCTGCTCCGATGATCATTTTTCCATCTTGTACATAACTGCGCTCCACATTAAAGTTTTAACGAGTCTTTTCTTTACATTCTTACTCAGCGTCCATGCCATCAATTCCCTCTCCCTTGTTAAAGCTTCTTGGCCTAATGCAATCCTTCTTCTCATGTTCTTTCTACGGCCATCTTGGTGCAAGATTCTCTCAAGATACGTTAATTAAATTATCTGCTCTATCGTTTTCATTCCTTTTTAACGGTTGATTTAAATTTCTTCTTTCTGGAAACCACATAATCTCTATTTTTAATCAAATTGAACTGATTTCCTTTCGATTAGATGTTAAAGAAAGTATGTCGTAACCAATAAATATTGGGGGAGATACGGAAGTACAAATGAGACTTATGGCAAAAAAATTTTGGAAAACCAAATCTGAGGCGTGCTTGAACTCGAGGGAGGATCGCAGCGTTGCATCCCCGACTGATGGACAGATGGCGGCCGCGTCGAGTGGGCCCCGCGAAAGGGTGGAGAGGGAGAGAGACGTTCAGGGAAGCAGCCCCTTTGACGCGCACCCACCTGATGGCATGCCCGTTCCCTTTCGTCGGAACGCCCTTCGGCCGGCCTCTGCGCCGAGGGCGGTCCGCTGGGAGAACGCGACGGCGTGGCGGCGGCATCCCATCCGAAGAGGGCGTCGCCGTGGGCCGAGCACTTCGGCACGTATTCATGGCGTGACACACATGTGTTCACGAGTGAAACTACGTCTGATGACTTACTTCTCTCGTATACACACGAACTACAACCTTCATTCATCACCAGACACCTACGTCAAAGATGAAAATTAAAGACACTTGCCGATCGGACTTTGACTTTTGGTGCTGAGGGATGCGATCACCGTCCCCTCGTTGCTCTTTCCCGGCGAGCGGATCTGCCAAGGAGGGGGGGAACACGGCCCCCCCTCCTTGGCAGGGGTTTCTGGACCACGATCTTGAGAAGAGTGAGGATTAATTCGGTTCCACTTATGTTTCTCACCGTGTGCTCACCGCGCCGTTGTTAGTAGAGGTGCAACGGATGCAGCGCCTTCCATTCCATTAATTTGAACAAGAATTGGACAGAGCAAAACTATTTTTGGCCCAATTAAAATTCAAGGCGATGGAATGAATAGTTACACCTGATTTATCTGACTGCAATAAAAAGAATGCATACACACTTTCTTGCCAAACCACTTGAATTATTCTCTTGCCATTTCCATAGAGAACGAACAGGTTTAGCGAAATTAAGGTTGTCTCACAGAAAAATCACACCTGTAATCAACTAATTCATTGTACGAGACATTTTGGTTAGGTCCATAATTTTAGCCTTCATGTTGTGGAATGACCCCATTTTAAAGGAATGAATACGTTTTCCATTCCCAAATCAATATAAATAAGCATTAAGGTGATATAAAAGAATTTTAATCTCCAAAAACATATATGAATACATAATATTTGCAATCACCACTGATCAACAGGAGAGATGGTTGTGCACAAATGCATATAAACTAGTTGCCTTCCATATAATTCCTTTCTGTATTTTGTTCAATATTATTTAGACACTATTGTCAAAAATCTAATATTAAAAAAATGAAATCCTAAGGCTTGAAACCAGTAACGCCCAAACAAAGTAAATGTCTTTTGAATTGATGGTGGAGTGTGTGCCACGGAGTAAGTAAATCCATTCATGAGGTGTTGGGTATAACAGATATTTTTCCGATTCATTCATATCATTCCCCTTAGTTATTCTCATCACAGAGAAAGCTGTGCAAAGAAGAAAATGTAGCATAGGAGTGAGAACTGTATTTCAAGGGCTAAAGTTGCCAGAGACAACAAATATTACTATTATTTGCAGTGGAGGTTTTTTCTTTGATAATGAGCAAAATTATAATGCCGGGTGGCTTAACAAATGCCTGCAGCCTATTTTTCATAATGAACCCTTCATTAGGATGGTTAGGGTTATTTAAGGACATATTCGAAGGCAGTGCAATTTGCAATCTTTGATGCCACGGCAGGTAAATCATCTGTTCAAAGCTCCGCCTTACTGAAGATATCAACCTTAAAATGAAGTCAGAAACACTTCATTTTTAGGCAAAAAATGTATCTAATTTATGTATACGGCATAGTAAGGTATATTAAAGTACCGGTTAAGGTAGGTTGTCTTGGATGGACACAACCACCAAATAAATATTTTGTGACTCCAAACAAAACCCAATCCAGCAACCTAATCTACATCAGGTCTCTCTCCATCTCTGTGTACTTCTTTCCTCCCTTCACCCAGTCAAACATCCCAAACCTGTTCCTGTATTTTCCTCGTTTGCCTAACATTCTCTCCTCTATTACCTTCTTCAAACTCTCACTGCCGCTTAATACGCCTTTCATCCATTTTTCCTGCCTCCATGATGTGCACGATGGATACCACGCCATCTTACAGACGAGAACAAACAAAACCCTCCTTATTCCCCCGAATTTGCGCCTTGCGATTTTTATTTTTTCCCTCTCCTCTAGAGACACCTCAAGGGAAATCATTACACTTCATACGATGAAGTGAAGACAAAAATTGGATAACAGCACGCTGCTTAAATCTCGTTGACATTAGACCAGAACACGTCTCCATACTTTCGCTTCTCAAAATACACTGGATGAATGTAAAGACCTCAAACCCACGCATGCGTGTTGAGGGGGAATGTTCCTTCCACATATTAGCAGAACTGCTTCTGAAGGTCATTTTGTTTGTGTCCTAAAAGCATATGTGCATTAGTTTTCACCCTATCCTCGTACTTTTACGCTCTATCAAATCAGGAGTAGCAAGTGTGTAACGGCTGACTGGCTTTGGAATATTTCGACCCTCCCTCGGGTACTGTTATTTCCATTTCTAATGATTTCCTTCCCTTAAAGCCACAAACAAGGACAGGAAGGGCGTGATACACTAAAAATATATATATATATATATCCTTTAGTACTTCAAACAGAAATTGGTAATTAGCCAAATTTCGGAATTAAATTGGGCCGAGTATCCCTACAGTTATACTATCTATATACGGGTAAGATGTGTTCGGTTGCGTAAACCACCAGGATATTTAAAAGAGATTTTAGAAGTTGTGGAAGTGTCGGTTGAAACCTTAATATTTTCAAAGTGTGAGTGTACAATTTTTCGAGTACTTCACCCATATTTGGGAACCGGTTTCATTCCAATACCAACTCTGAGCCTCCCAAGTTCTCCATCTGAATCTAAAACTCGCGAGTAGCTCTCGATCTAGTTGAATCCTAATTTCCATGGATACCACAGTGTCGCCAGCAAATAACCTGAGATTGCTACTGACGTACCATTTGTTTGCAACTTGACAAGATGTCTCTAATATGAAAAGAAATTTTCTCATTGATTCCATGGAACTTAAGTGTGCGTATCAATTTATTGTGTGGGTTTTATCGACGGTTTTTTTGAAATTTAGGAATACCGCATCGACTTGTGTGGTGTTTTCTCCCGATCTAAGTATATCGTGAATGAAAAGACCTAATTGTGTTTTGCAAGATCTGCTACTCGTAAATCCGTACTGGTTGTGGCTTAGTGTTTTTCTAATATCAAGAAACCTGTTACTGTTTGTACGATGTTACTGACAATCCTAATATTTTACAAGAAATTGATGTCAAAGAAATGGGTCGGTAATTGGTTGATTTATCCCTACCTCGGCCTTTATAAATGGGAATTATATGGGCTAGCTTCCAGTCACGAGGAACTGAGCCATCTTCTATCGATTTATGGAAAATAATTTCTAAAGACGAGGCAATGTCTTCGGCTAATTCCTTTAATATTCCAGCAGGTATTTCTTCTGGACCAGGTGATTTGTTTTCTACGGAGCAGAGGTTCTCTTTACTTCTTGGTCACAGTTATAGCGCTCATGTGTTCCACGGGTGGGTGGAGAGTATCGTTTGGTGCTTTTTATTATTGTAGACGCTCTGTAAAAAAACACTTGCCTCTATCACGCTGTCTGTAATAATTTCTCTGTTTTCCATGTTCAAAGAATGTATAGTTGGACGTTTGCCCTGTATTACATAGCCCCAGACTTACTCAGGATGATACTTTTTGCTTTAGTACGACATTGTTTCAATTTCTGTTTGGATGCATTCACATAAACCATATCGTAACTTTTTTAAATTTTAATGTGACCTTTTTTACCCCCTTAAGAGCAATTACGATTTTATTTGCGCATTTTCACGAACTTAGTTCTTAACTCTACAAAAATAGCCATATGGTCGCTGATTCCGTGCATTAATTGAATGTTTGTCACGATTTCGGGCTTAGAAGTCGTGAAGATATCAAGGATGCTGTGGCCCCGTGTTGGTGATTTAACAATTGGTTATAAAGTGTATTTTTAGAGTATACGAAGGAGTTCTTGGCATGAATCTCTTTTTTTGGTGGTTTTTCCTACGCAGCATGTGTCTTAATCAACTGACGGTAGATTTGTGTCACCAATGATTGTAATAATAATATTGTTATATTTGTTGCTAAGAGTGGATATTTGGTCATAGAGCATGGGTACAATGACTGTATCAGAATCTTGGACCTGTGAAATGGGCCCACGAATTGGCATCTGCCGTCGTATTGCTGCCCTATTGTGCGAGAAAAATAAGGAAAACTTTAAACTTCCACACTTCGTAAAGTTGTCCCTATTTTGTACCCTCATCGTGAAAGTTAAGCCTGAGACTGTTAGCTTTTGCTGCCTTTATGTTGCACCATACCCTTGATATGACATTTCCGTCCAATATGTCTCGCCAGCTACTAAGATATGACTTTACAACAATGAATACTCCCCCACCCAACTTGTTAGGTCTGTCCTTTCTGTGAATTGTGAAACCACTCTGAAAACTTCGTTGTTTGCTTTATCTCCCGTGAGCCAACTCTCCGTTCCAACTACCTTTTGTACTTTCAAAGATATGTTCAATATCTTTGATCTTCTGTTTATAATTATACAGAATTTTAAAGTCATAATTTTTATTTGATCTATCACCTTGTGTTTTACGGTTCTATGTACACTCACAAACCTTTTTCGAGATAATTATTGGTTAACAGAGGCAAAAGTATTTCATTCGCTCACATTACTATCTTTAATGTATATTGAGGCACCAATTTCATTAATTTTAGGTGGATTATATGTTGCTTTAACGCAAGTTTTTGTTTGTTCTATTATTTTTGGGATCTGAAAGGCGTAACCTGATCTGAAGCTTTAAATATACAAGGAACGTAGCTAAGGTCGTGAATCAATGTGAACAAAAAATACCGGAACCGTAAACTTGAATGGCACTAAATAATAAAAAAATAAAAAATAAATCAATAAAATATTAATAATAATATATTTAAAAAATAAATAAAGAAATAAAAAATAAAAACCACTACACACACAAATTCGAAACAAATAATAATAAAATCAATAAAAAATAATAAAACAAACTTACAACCACTCGATCACTCGGGTGAGTTACGAAATAACTTTCACTCTCGTGAATCACATTCACACACACACACACTCAGGGTTTGCAAGGATCCCTCCCATGTCAGTGACCCGTCAATCACACAAATAAATGAAAATTATTAAAGGATGTGAAGAAACAAATCAACTTACGTGAATACACAATCACTCAGGTGAGCTCGAAAACATTGACCTTTGTGATTCACATATACTCACACGTTCAGGGTTTACCAGGATTCCTCCTAGGCCAGGGACCCACCCGCCAATCACACGAAAATAACTAAACGGAAAATAGGGGACTTCGGTATAAACGCAATCACTCAGGTGTATCGGACTTTTGTGAAACGCACGCACTCACCCATTCAGGGTTTACCAGGATTCCTCCTATGTCAGGGACCCGTCAACCACACAAACAAAATTAAAGAACTAAAATTGTGGGTAGGTAAGTGCCTGAGAAAACCTGACACCAGGTGTTTCGCCTGCCTCTTCGGAGAAGAATGAGAATTCCGTTGGGGAGGTTTGAAAGAATGGCTCATTGGGAGGGAGAGGGGGTGTTGGGAAAACCTCGCGATTGGACAAAAGAGAGGGAGAATAGCTCGTACAATGGGTATTGTGGGTTCAGTGGAGGTGGGGGAGGAAGAGTACAGCGAAGTATAACAGTGGCTAAGGAAGAGGGGAAATTTTGGCGGTTGGTTTGATAAAAGCAAGGGGGGTTTTTCGAAAAAGACAGAGAAACACTTAGTCATCCCACACACCCCACCAAACACGACCAAGGCATCGACCTACAAAGTCATCATCAGTTAATGACAACCCTGTCAACCGAAACCCCGGCCGTGCCAAATACAATGTATATAGAACAACCAAGTATTTCTTTTCCGATATGAATCACTTTCCCAAAGTGACGCCTCAAAAACATTCTATTCAAGGGGCTGGAAGAAGTTTGGAGGAGGTGGAGAAGGGGAAGAAAAAGTGAGTGAACTGCGTTAGCACAGAGGAAATAGGCAAGATGCAATGGGCCCTTGGTCGCTATTCACGGTGTCTATACTGTTCTTTTTGATGTGGATGCATTCGTTATAGTGCAGCATGTAGTCTGGGGCATGGTTAAGTAGTTTTATGTCGTCAGTTGTGATGTTGTGTCCTTCAGAGAACATATATTGGGCGACGGAGGATTTGTGAAAGTTCCCTAGTCTGAAGAAAGCAGCATGCTCTTTGAAACGGGTGATGAGGTTTCTTCTGGTCTGTCCTACGTATGAAGAATTACATTGGGGACATGAGATTTTGTATATGCCAGATTTGAGAAGGGGTCCTATGGGATCTTAAGGGTTTCCAAGTAATTGTCTTAGTTTGTTATTGGATGAGAACGAGGGTTTGAAATTGTGTTTCTTGAAAATGGTTTCTAACCCTTTGGTAGACTGTGCGTGGAAGGGAAGTTTAATATATTTCTTTTCGTTGGGCTGGGATAGCGTGGTGCTGGATTTGATTAGTCTTTTCTGTTTATGCTTCTTGAGAATTCTGTCAATTAGTTGTTCGGTGTAGCATTCAAATTTAAGGTCCCGGTATTTTTTGTTTATACTGATCTGAAGCGACAAAAAGCGCTAGATTCTACTTTATTTGTCCCAATATATGACCTGCGCTCTTGCCTTCCAACTATGCTTTACCATAGAAACGAGTTCGTGTAACCTACGCGCTACAAACTGTGATGCCCCGACGGTGTAATGGATCTTCGGGCGATTAAGAGGTGAGACCCGACACGATGATAGGTCAGGCCTCAGATCAACAAAGTCCGTTCCGATTTCCCGACAACATCCCAACAATCTCTCGTTCAAACACTCTATTCGGCTCCAAACGAGCCAGCCGCAGTCAGTATGCGGCATAATACTGCAAATGCTTAATTTAAGAGAGACCTTCAACTCCGCCTCGACCCGTTGCTCCTCCGAGTGCATCTCCTTAAAGGAGCGTCAGATCTCTTCAGATCCACGTTCTGAGGCGTCGTTTGTCCCCACGTGAGCCACAATGAGTAGCTTTGAGGAACTTGTATTACTGACGGCAGCCGTCACCGCATGCGTCCCCTGGAGTACCCCGCCGCCTGGTATACACCAGGACGACAAGAATCCAAAACCTTCCTCCTGTTGGACTCTGCGGCGCAGCGGATACCATACATTAGAACTCCCGAATATAACGATTCTCTCCCTTCCCGAGCGCTGATGTCTTACCCTAGCTAGTACCATCGCAGTTGGGATAGGAACTGCAGGTACAGTGGTGCTGTCATCTGACAGCACCTGGTACTTTTTGGAGACGGGTTTCCATGGTTGTGTTGATTTTGCATGTGGTTTTGTTCTCTTTTTCGGGCCGTGACCTAACACCCCCTGCCAAATGCCCTTGTGGCGGATTTTGGCGTATTATGTAAATTTAGAGATGTAGGAAAGTGGAAACACTGCAACGGTAGCTGGGATGGTTCGCTTACAAGTGTGGCCAATCCATGGCCCTGAGCCGTTCAATTGGAATAAAAGTTTACAGTTATTGACTCTCGAGGTAATCTCAAGCACCATCTCGATTCCCACTCCGATCTCGTTTCTGTTCTAAGAGCTGGGTCCTCTTAAGGTGACGCCTCAATTTCACGCATACAGGGTTACTACTCCTGGAATAAATTTACTCTTGGTATCGTAGTCGTGGTGAGTAGTGTCATGGGTCACCGATAATCAAAAAAAACTTTAAGATCTAAAATTTTCGAATTTCAACTCTACTCGCATTGGCTTTAGGGCATTAAGTGATCATTCTTTCCTTAGGTATTTTAATGAACATTGTGATACAAGAAATGTTGCTAAAATAATAATAATATGACATGTAATTATTTATAATTAAACAATACTCTGCCACGATATGACCATAGGTTTGCATGTATATGATGATTTTGTATGTTGTCTTTGTTCCCTCTTGCCTGACACCCCCCGCCACCCGCTCCTGCGTCAGCTGGCGGGGTATTATGTAGAATTAGATGTACCTTTAATCGCATTGTGACTCGGTAACCCATTTTTATATTGTGAAGAACAGGGACTATAGATATCCGGAACAGGTATGGAGACAATATTACATTTACTGATGACGCACCTTGGATAGCGCGTTTCATAATAAACGACTGGAAAAAGTGAAGGGTGAAGACATTCTGCGATGAAAGATTTCCGTCAAGGATCACTTGCGGAGCAAGAAAGGCAGATGTACCGACGGATCGAGAGTTGGGTCTTCCGAATTTCGCAACCCCAGCCCCATTTGTTAGTGGAATTTCGCTTCCTTACTTTTAAAATTCCAGCTTGCACGTTATTGGATAAACTTTTACTGAATTCTTAGGTGTAAAGTGCTGGCTGAATTCTGTGTGTTTGAATTTGATAGTACATGTATTTGCATGCGTGCGTGTCGAAAAGATTTTTGCATGAATGTATACGCCACTGTGGGTTTAGGTTAGAATAAGTATGTCGACTCTGCATGTGGTTTCGTTTCCTTTTACGGGAGGTGATCTATCACCCCTTGCCACACGTCCTTGCGGTGGCTTGCGGGGTATTATGTAGATTTAGATGAGATACGACACTTTCTCGGACGTTATTATGTGGAAGTCATTCATACTCGGCGAAAATGAGAGAAGACTCATTTTGCAGATTCCACAGAGGATGTTTGTTATGTACGACCGAGGTGTCCTAAGGTAACATCATCAGGTGACTTGGGGTCACCTGATTACGTTGCCTTACAACGAAACCATGGCCGTGCAAATCAAACCTTCTATTGAAACCTGCAAAGTCTTCCCTCATATATGCTTAACCTCTCACCGCAGTACAATTGGTTGAGTAATACATTGTAACATCAATATTCAATTTATTCATGAGATTTTAATCTGTAACCTTCAACCTTCGCTCCGTGAGTGAATCCCAAAAAAATTATATGTAATGCGAGTTATGAAATTTCTGCATCAATCGTCTAAGATACTACCACAAAGACATTGGATTTGAAATGAGGCCATAATAATCTTCACAAGTCATTTTTGATTCGCCACTATGGTCACCTCTATTAAAATAAATGAGGGTTGAGTTTTTAATGTTGCATAACATGCAACGTTACCTGCTTTTACCGTTTCACTCTTTTATACATTTAAAACTTTCTGACAAACATGAATGACTAATTATCAGACAAATATTACCATTTTCAGCGAATATTCCTGTATTCACGACCAGTTCAGCTTTAATGTGTCGCTGAACATGCACGATTGGTGCATAAATATTTCATGAAATTTCCAAAATTGTGCAATCTGTTAACATTATTATGTTGCATGTAAACAGAATTTAACTGAGCATTAATTTAATCTTCAGCACTAATTCAGTTTGCTTCGTGAATCTAGTTTCCAGTATGGGGGCGGGGATGCGGTTAAAAGGCGCGGTTTGGAAACAGGCTGCACACGCCCGCCCCGTGGTTGGCGGCGCCACCTACCAGGCGTCATCGAGGGGACGGGAATGCCTTCGCACGCCAACGCCACGGGCAGAGCAACGCAAGAGCCATGCTTTCCTCTCCCTTTCTCGCCAAATTACTTTCGTTTAAATTTTCCGCCCTCTTGCACTTTGGTTCGTGAGAGTTTTTGAGGAGAGAGGTCTCAATTTCGCCGCCCTCTCCTCCATGCGCCGAAATGAAGTCGCTTATCACGCCCGTGCTCTCCGCACTCCAGAGCACAATCTCCCCCGGCAGAGCACAATCCCCCCGCCTTCGTCTCTGGCGTCACCCGCGGCGAGGGCAGGCCTCTTCTTCCTCCGGGGGCGTGTGCGTGCTCCCGCCGGGGCTAACAGCCGCCCCTTCCGCCCACCCAACGCGGAGGCCGGCTGCGCGAGTGAGGAAGATTTGCATTTATACGAGTAGCCGCCGCAGGGGCGGCGGCGGGCGCCAGGGTTTCTTGTTGAGTGGGTGGGTCGGCGATCAGGCCGCAGGAAGGCGTTAAAAGGAGCCGGGGAGCGCTCCCCCTCGAGGTGAGGACCCATTTGAGCGGAGCGAGCGGAACTCTGAAACCGTCGTTGCTCTGCCGCCCGTCGGAATTACATATCCGGAATGAGAACAATACCAGCATTCTCTTCGCCGACCTCCGGCGTGACCCCGAGGGGGGGTGTGTGCAGGTGGAAATGGCGGAGCTCGCGATCACAATGCCGTGAGATAGCGGAAGTGGCGGCGGGGTTTGAGAGGAATCCCATGTCCACAGGAGGTCATTTCGCATGCGCTGACAGTAAACGCACGATTGGGGAAAACTCGTAATGTTACGAGAAAATTTCGGTAAATAAATCGCGGATGAAGTCCCTCCTCACCTGCCGAGGTCAGTTTTTTTATCGTTCGACGTAAATTCTAAAAACTTTGACGCTGGTATTATATAACTTTTAAGTAAAATTAAAATATTTCGGGTTCAATTCTCGGCCACATCCGTGCCTCGCGTTCAGCATCCCCTTGCCGCGCCAAACCTTCGTCGCCGCGGTGATCTTTAAATCGGTCCATTGAAGTGAGTGCAATCCCTTGGGGATTAGTCACAACCGTCGACGAATGCGGAAAGATTTTGTCACGCTAATTCGCCAATTGATTCCTGGAACAATTGGACGAAGTGATGCTGGACGTTTCCTCATATTCGAGGTCAAAAACATCAACAAAACTTCTAGAAAACTGAATTTTCTCAAGATGAATTCTACTTTTGGCTTGCAATAAAATTCATTAACTTCTACTTGCAACGGCCGCCGCTGACGTAATGTGGGAATCAAATCCAATGCACTCGTACAACATTGGGCCGATACGATTGAATACAACCAAATTATGGCACGATAAAGAACGTATGTAACAAGATTATGATCACCTCTCTAATTAACAGCCTTCGCATATAATTAATCGATAAGATAACATTTCTTTTGTCGCAGTACCAGAGTCATAGTTTTAAATCTTGATTTCCATTAAATACAACTTATACCCCCTGATTCTTTTTTTACCCCTCACACAGCAATTTGCGAAACAATCACCAACTTCCTCACATAAATCAATATATCAATGATTAATACCTAAGATTCTTTAAGTCACCGCATTAGAATGAATAAATCCCGAAAGTTGGAAACACAAGTCTGAAAGCAATGAAGCATTTCATTAAGACAGACAAATGTGGAGCGTGCTTCTTTCTTTTTGAGGAAGAACGAGGGGGAAGCATATTCATGTTATCGAGGAAAATAACAGATCAGGTGATGGAGGAAATTTTGCTATAAAGAGAATAAGGAATTCTTATCTTACACATCGCTCGCATATCGTAAATGGTAAGACGTAATATCATGCGTCATATTTGGAGACGTGATGGCGTGCTTAAGAGTGTCGTCAAGAAAGATGGAGAGGAGGAAACGGGAGACACGATGGAGATTTCCATCCTGATTGGCTCGAAATATTTCTATTTATCGCACAAGAAGCAAATACTCTTAAAGAGTAAAGAAAGCGCAGCAGGGCCGGCTGCGATGACTACTGCATCATATGGTGTCATAGCTCTTTGGCGCTAAAGGGTGAGGAAGAGGGAAGGGTTTGCTTATTGGTGAAGTTCGGGGCGTGCGCGACTGTGGGTGGCGTGGGGAGGGAAATATTTGGAAGTGGAATGCGGAGAGGGGGAGTGTGGCCGTGCTGCAGGGGGGACGCGTCGCCGCAACTGGGAGTGGCCGATCCGGTGGGACGATTCCCGGAGCGGTCTAATGGCTCCGGGACATTATCCCCTTACCTCCTCCCTTATGCTCTAGGTGCAACATTCCTGAGCTAAATCCGAAGGTGTGGTTTTTATGAGCAGATGTTCAGCCTCTGTGGACGAGTGTGGTCCCGATGAAAGACTAGTTTCAGTTCCTGTGTTATTCTGATAAGACATTTGAAGAATAGTCCCACCTAAAGGCTTTTAAAATGTTCCAACACAAGCTTACAGATGCTGGATTAAAATTTTTATCGGGGCATTGTATATCATTGAAAAATATGGTAAGAGGAAATATGCTCAAGAGATGAGAGCGTGGAACAATTAATTGGGGGGGGGGATTGTCAAAGAGAAGAAATGTGCAAGAGGAAAGGGAAGATTTGGGAAACGAGAGGTGTTCTTTGAATTGAATTATTCCCAAGTTTGAAGATGTTGAATAAATAAATATGAAGAAAAAATTACATTTTGGGCACAAGACATCAAAGAACGTGTTCCTTGTAAATTTTAGGCACCGAAACTAAACAATGAAAGTCTCATTTCAGTACCATGCCAAGAATTTGAAATATTGGCCATTTGAGCTTGGGATTTGACAAATTGAGCTTTCTTTATTGTTTTTGAAAATCTGTTTGGAAAAATCGGTATTATTTTCCAAAAGTTTCCTTCATTTATGTAAAAAAAACCCTTTTTGGGTTGAAGTTATGCTTACATAATCAGATGTACTTTCAATTTTTGAATAGTTTTAGTCAAATATGCTCCAAATTATACGAATTATACTGCATAAAACCTCATATCACCTCATTTAAAAATTATAACTTTATGAAAAAATTATAGTTTGTCGGAAAAACTTTTATTGTAAGAGTATTAAAAAGAAACATTGGGAGAAATAGAATCATTTTTGTGTTAATTGCCTCTGTTGAGGGTGAAAAGTACCTGTTTTTTAGTTTTAGCTGTGAAATTCTTGTAATTTTCACGTGAATGGGATATTTTTGTTTTAGTTTTTTAAACTGCAATAAGTTTTGCAGTTACAAATCTACCCGAAGCATCTGCTTAATTATGCATAATTGTGCAAGCAATTTGTTCTCTAGCGTTTTCTAAAACAACCTACAATTGGTGTTTTTATTCTAGTCGTCGTTGTGACTGAAAGTATCGAAACAAATCGTGAAAAAGGACACACACACACACGAGTGTAAAATGAAGATCTAGTAGTAATGCGCAAACAGAGGGTGGCGTGAGGACGGACATTCTCATGCAGAACACAGAAACCCTACTTGGGCCTTGCACTTGTTTAAATTCAAAACCTTGCATCTTCATGGAAGACTAAACTAATAAGAACACCTAACCGTTCCTCTCTCAATGGACTTAAAGCTGACCTCTGCTCTCATCTCTCCCGTTCTCATTTAAAAAAAATTATTGAAACTTGACAATTTATTTAACTCGTCATTTGATGAATCTTATTTGCACGCTTGTCTCTTTTGGATTTCCTTGGTCCTAATATCTGCCCTTCGATGCAAGAGGCACCCGGAGTTTTACGCTTGATCTAAATACTGAAGCTTGGTATTAACTGTTTTGTTAATAGTTGACAATTGTCGCATGTTATTATTTATATTAGACAAAGGAGAGCACACTAATGCTAATATTTAACGCAAGCCGTTACTTAGTCGGAGACAAAAAAATGAAAACATGACAATGGATCGATTAGTCCAATCTCAATGTTGCGTTTTCATAGCAGAAGAGAAAATATGCGGAGAACTCATATTCCGTGGCGCTGAGATTATTATTCCGGCTAAAAAGAAAGAGATTCTTCTCTGCATTAGAGTTTCGCCACCGCACCCAACGATACCCTCCGCTATGAAAACATTAATTCACATCAAGCGCTCCATTGAAAAAAAAGACTTACTACTGCACTCTATTTCAGGATGAATATTAGGGACAAGCTTTAATGAAATTCAAGTGAGACCTACTTTACGAGGCAGCATACTGAGAAGGCGTAACTTTCTTGCCCGGAGAACAAAAGGGAGATTAGTATAGTCTCTAAATTTGGAAATATAAAAAGAGGCGCGCACCGTATCCTACCAGTGTACCTTCGATATCCCCTCTTTGGATAGGCAGGACGTAAGTAAACTTTTTTCTCAAGAATAATTCTGAACTGCTATATTTGTAACATTCTCTCAACTTACATGCTTTATATACTGTTAGGAAAAACCCTACCCAATGGAAACCACTCTCATCATAATTTTTAGACAATTATTACACTGAGGGTCTGACTGGTGAAATGTATGTGGGAGAGAGAGAGAACGGGTAGTGGGGGAGGAGTGAAAGAAAGGGTTGTGGAAAGGGAAAGGGAGAGCGAAGGCCAGAGGGAAGCGGAGATGGGATAGGAATGAGAGGGAGGATGTTGAAATGATTCCCAAGCAGCACAGAAAACAAAGTCAATCCGCAGACATCACAACGTCTACGACCCAGGTGTCGACTTACAAAATCATCAGCAGGACTCAACGAGTCAAAGGCCAGGTCATAAATAACACAATGTATGCGGACAAATAAAATATCCTACTATCCCGCATGAAACAAATCTGGAAATGGCATTTATATGGATGTGTAAAGCCTATCAACATCCGGGTCTCAATGTCGTTCACTAATTTTAGAGGGTTGAAGTGGACAGTGCTCGTACCTTTCATCAGTCAGTCAATAACTAATTTTTCAAGGAAGATGGAGCACAATTCCGTCGTATTTATCAAAAAATAACATGTGAGTGTTCCTTTTATGTGTTCCCATCTAAGATTTTTATTTAACACTTCCGTGTTACTTCGAAGAAATCATCTATACATATATATATCTATATAATGTGAACTCACTAAATAGTCATAGCAAACACAGAAACTAAAACATATAAAAGAGGGACTCACTAGTTCTCGAATTTTCGGTGGTGCAACCACCTTTCTCAAGAGGAATTAGGAACTAATTTCTAGGAACTAGGTTTAGTTTCTGTGTTTGCTATGACTATTCAGTGAATTCACATTATTGTGCACGTTCGTGGGTTTTCCAAGAAAGTGACTATATATATATATATATATATATATATATATATATATATATATATATATATATATATATATATATATATATAACTTAGACCGTAACACACAGCACGAGAACACCTAAAAAGATCACCCACAATAATATCTTGATAATTTTGACGGACTCGAACTCTGTCTTCTTCGGAGAATAAGATATGACTGAATCTTATCTATCTTAAACTATCTTCCGAAGAAGACGGAGTTCGAGTCCGTCGAAATTATCAAGATATTATTGTGAGTGTTCTTTCTATGTGTTCTCGTGCTTGTGTCATTGTTTAAGTTTTTTATTCAACACTTCCGTGTTACTTCGAAGAAATCATCTATATATATATATATATATATATATATATATATATATATATATATATATATATGTGTGTGTGTGTGTGTGTATATATATTAATATATGTATATACATATATATATATGTATATATATATAGATATATATATATATATATATATATATATATAACACAGTAATCAACCCGAAAGTCGGTTTAGTAGCTGATGGTAGAGCTCACCCATGCACCAAGCCCGACGGCGTGTGAATATTCACACATCAGGGTAGGAGGGGGGGCCAGTTCCTTTCCCTGTATATATATATATATATATAATTATATATATATCGATGATGCGTAAGTACTCACGAGAGCAATATAACTTTTGGACGGCACAATAGAACACAGAATAAAACAGATAACACGTAAAAGGACACTCACACTGTAGATGATTTAAGCTTTCGGCCTACTCCGAGGCCTTCTTCAGTTTAGACTCAGAGTCTGACCTGAAGAAGGCTTCGTAAGGTAAGCACCACGAGCGTTCAGAGTCTGACCTGAAGAAGGCCTCGGAGTAGGTCGAAAGCTTAAATCATCTACAGTGTGAGTGTCCTTTAACGTGTTATCTGTTTTATTCTGTGTTATATTGTGCCGTCCAAAAGTTACATTGTCCTCGGGTGTACGTCCGCATCATCGATATATATATATATATATATATATTATTAGGTAATCTACCGGTTAAGGTAGGTTCTTGGATGGACAAAACTATCAATAAACATTTTGTGACTCCCCACCTAGCTAACTAATCTATATCAGGTCCCTCTTCATCTCGGTGTACCTCTTTCCTCCCTTCACCCCGTCCAACATCCCTATCCTGTTCCTACCCTTACCTCGCTTGCCCAACATTCTCCCCTCTATTACCCTCTTTAACATTCCACTACCGCTCAATACGCCTTTCATCCATTTTTCCTGCCTCCATAGGATTTCTCTCAACAAACCCCTCTCCTCCCCCACCATTTCTAGTACTTCCTCATTTGTTTTCCTTTCGGTCCATTTCACCTTTTCCAAACAAATGAGGAAGTAATGGGAATGGTGGGTAAGGAGAGGGGTTTCTTGAGAGAAATCCTATGGAAGCAGGAAAAATGGATGCAAGGCGTATTGAACATTTCAAAAGCCTCCAATCTACGTCTATCCTCCTGCTTCAGCGACCACGTTTCCGCGCCGTACATAGCTACGCTCCATATCAGAGTTTTTACGAGTCTTGTCTTAACATGTCCTACTCAACGTCCCCGTCATCAACTCCCTCCTCCTTGAGAAAGCCTCCTTGCCTAGCGCAATTCTTCTCCTTACGTCCCTACCACATTGACCGTATTGGGCCAAAACACTTCCGAGATATGTAAACTGCTCTACCTGCTCTATTCTTTCCCCGCCTATTTTAATATTTAGCTTAGCCTTTTTCTTTCTGAAAAATCGCATAATCTTTGTTTTATTAATATTGATTCTCATCCCATATTTATCGCACTGAACCTCCAATTCACTCAACGATGCTTGCCACCCCTTGGCTGACTGAGAAATTATTGCTTCGTCATCATCAAACCTAACCGATTTTACGAATTCCCCTCCGACTTTCATTCCTACCTCCAGTTCTTCCCATGCTTCTTTAATCTTTTCCTCTACGTATACGTTAAACAGTACCGGTAACAATGGGCAACCCTGCCTTACCTCTTCCTAACACTGCCCATCCGGACTCTCCGTTCCCCACTCGCACCTGAGCAGTCTGAGAGATGTACAGGTTGCGGATCAGTCTCCTCTCCCTCCAATCCATTCCTATTTTCGTCAATACACGCATTAATTTTTCCCAATTCACTCTATCAAACGCTTTTTCGAAATCTACAAAACAGGAAAATACGTCCTGATTGTATTCTATATTCCTCTCGACTAGTGATCTCATTACTGCAATGGCATCACTCGTACCTCTTCCCTTCCTGAACCCAAACTGATCATCCCCTAAGTAATCATTTGCCTTACTCTATCCTTTTGCTGATGATCCTGAGAATAACTTTAGCTGCGTGGTATATCAAACTTATTCTTCTGTAGTCCTCACATGACGAAGCCTTTGCCTTTTTTGGAATAGGAACTAACACCGATCTCACAAAATCTTCCGGCCAGATTCCTTACTCATAGATACTACGAATCAGTCCATATCAGCCTTCATCCCACGTACGAATATCAGTACGAATCAGCCTTCTTCCCACCTTTCCCTAACCATTTTAACATTTTTTCAGGAATATTGTCCACCCCCACAGCCTTATTTCCTTTCATCTCCTTTAATGCCCTTTCTATTTCATCGTCGAGTATGCCTGGACCTAAGCTATCTTCTTCTACGTCATGTTCCTTTTCTATGTCTAACTTTGTCGGCCTAAGTTCTTTACCATACAGTGTTTCTATATATTCCTTCCATCTCTCTTGGATTTTTCCTGGTTCAACTTTTATCTTACCCCATTTATCTTTAACTGTTAGCACATCTCTTGCCTTCTTACTTCCCGATAATAACTTAACCTTACTGTATAGAGCACCAATTTCACCCTTCTTCTGTAAACTTTCCATATCCTCGCATTGCGTTTACCACCGTTCTTCTTTTGCTTTATTTGTGGCCCTTCTCAATTTATTGTTTAACTCTTTGTACTTCATTTTGCCTAACTCTGTGCTTACATTTTTTCATCTTCTTCTCTCATCCATCTTTGCAATCATCTCATTCGTTACCCTTGGTTTCCTTATCCTTTTCCCGTTAACGGTTCCTATAGTGTCTTTAGCGGCTTCCAATATCCCTTTCTTGATACATTCCCATTTTTCTTCGATAGTACTTAGTTCTTTACCGTCATCCATCATTTCCTCTACAGCCTGCTGATACTCCTTCTTCGTTAATCCAATTACTGCTTCTAAATTCCATTTCCTAACCCGCCGCCCTTGCTTTATCTTCTTGAAACGAACATTACATTTCATAACAACTAAATTGTGGTCAGAGTCCGCATCCGCTCCTGGGAAACTGTGCGAATTTTCACACTGTTCCTAAACCTGTGCCTATCCATAATATAATCTAACTGATACCTTTCTGTGTCACCTGGCATTTTCCATGTATACCTACGCCTTTTGTGGTGTCTAAACCATGTGTTTGTGATGACTAACCCCTGTCTACTGCAGAATTCAATTGCTTTCTCCCCGCGTTCATTCCTCGTGCCTAACCCATAATCCCCCACCTCACCACCATCTCTTCCTTCGCCTACCGTCGCATTTTAATCCTCCATCACTATCAAATGTTTCCCTGCAGGAACACTCGCGATGATATCCTCTAACTCATCGTACATCCTATCGACTTCTTCCTCCTTGTGGTTGCTCGGTGGCATGTATACCTGAACAATGACCAAGTTCGTCGGCTCTGCTTTAATCTCTATGAGTAAAATTCTATCTGTCGCTTGGTCTATGT
The DNA here is from genome assembly GCA_037158775.1 of Hetaerina titia. Taxonomy (NCBI): domain Eukaryota; kingdom Metazoa; phylum Arthropoda; class Insecta; order Odonata; family Calopterygidae; genus Hetaerina; species Hetaerina titia. Next base: position 4,655,010 of record CM073778.1, on the reverse strand, counting down.
TGACTACGCTTCTTCCTACCCCTTTATTTAAAATTACGGCAACCCCTCGTTGGCTCTCGTCCCCGCCGCTGTATATCACTCTATAATTGTCACTCCAGTAATCCCCGCTATCCTTCCATCTCACCTCGCAGAGACCTACAACATCTATATTACCTCTTTCCATCTCTCGCTTAATATTTTCTAATTTGCCTCTCCTCAACATTGTCCTGACGTTCCAGGTTCCTATTCTAACTACTTTCGCCTTCTTCTGAGTCTTCTGTCCTGCTACAGTCATTTCTTCCCTGCAAGGGTGTTGTGGGATGACGACCGCGGAAGCCTTGCCTCTTCCGCTGCCGGGCACGACACACGGCCTCTTGGGCCGAGTCCCGTAGTTGCCAGGACTCATATAGTATTTTCTGTTGTGCCCATCATTATATTCTTGAGAATCATAATTGAGGTGGTTTCCCGTTGCCTTCCTCAATAGTGTTTTTAAGGTGACACCATCACTTAATGGCCGCCTCACTGGGGTCAGACGCCATTGCAGCCGCCTCACTGAGGAACAGACGCTGCGTAGACTACCTTTCGTCTGGCTCCTAACCTTCGACCTACCTGGCGTGGGTGACGCTTCCAGGAGTAATTATTATAACTCCCGCCAGCACAGCTCTAAGCGTCATCGGAACACACAAGCCCTTCCACCACGACAAGATTGTAGTCCATGGGAGGGATATATATATATATATAATTATATATATATATAGCCGGTCGCGGTGGTCTAGCGGGTAGAGCGTTGGACTGCTGACCAGAGGGTCCCGGGTTCGATTCCCGGGAAAGGCATTATGGGCACCTGCAGCTCCACCCAAGCTAGTTAAAAATCATCGCTGGTTCCTTTGAACATGTTAAGGTTCCCAGTTCATTTGCTTTCAAACCGACTCCTTGATAGTTCTAATGGAGTCTTGCTCCGGCAACGTCGTGACTTGGGCAACGGAATTAAGAGAGCCACTTCAGGAGAGATCGAAATGTTGATGTATGTTTGCAGTTCTCGAGATAAACTAATGCTCTTCTCGATGCTGTGCGAGACTAATAAAGAATATCCTGCCTCTTGAATTCAATCGCAGGTTTTCAATGAAATCACATGTATTTATGGCATATAGTGGGTCGCGGTAGTCCAGCATGGGGTAGAGCGTTGGACTACTGACCGGAAGGTCCCGGGTTAATTTCCCCGGCAAGGCGCTCTGGGCACCTGCAGTTCCACCTGAGCTATGTGATTTTTCGGGTACCAGATCTTCCTGGGAAACCATAACCGGTACAGGGAAAGGAACTGGCCCCCCTACCCTGATGAGTGAATATTCACACGCCGTCGGGCTTGGTACATGGGTGAGCTCTACCATCACCTACTAAACCGACCTTCGGGTTGATTACTGTGTTTATGGGGTATATATAAATATATATATAAGCCTTGGTCCAGACATACTCGACGATGAAATAAAAAGGGCATTTTATATATGGTATGAAAGGATATGAAAGCCAATAAGGCCGTGGGGTTGGACAATATCCCTGTAGAGCTGTTGAAATGTTTAGGAAAATGCGGGAAGAAGGCCCTATGGACTGATTCGGGGTATCTATGAAGAAGGAATCTTGCCGGAAGATTTTGTGAGATCGGTGTTAGTTCCTATTTCAAAAAAGGCAAAGGCTACATCATGTGAGGATCACAGAACAATAAGTTTGATATCCCACGCAGCTAAAGTTATTCTCAGGATCATCAACAAAAGGATAGAGAGTATGGAAAATGATTACTTAGGGGAAAATCAGTTTGGGTTTAGGAAGGGAAGAGGTACGCGTGATGCCATGGCAGTAATGAGATCACAAATTGAGAGGAATATAGAATACAACCAGGACGTTTTTGCCTGTTCTGTAGATTTCGAAAAAGCGTTTGATAGAGTGAATTGGGAAAAATTAATGCGTGTAATTCAGAAAATAGGAATGGATTGGAGGAACAGGAGCTTGATCCGCAACCTGTGCATGTCTCAGACTGCTCAGGTACGAGTGGGGAACGGAAAGTTCAGATGGGCAGTGTTAAGAAGAGGTGTAAGGATGGGTTGCCCATTGGCATCGGTGCTGTTCAACGTATATGTGGAGGATATGATTAAAGAGGCATGGGGAGAACTGGAGGTAGGAATGAAAGTCGGATGGGAATTGGTAAAATCGGTTAGGCTTGCTGATGACCAAGCATTAGTTACTCAGTAAGCCAAGGGGTTGCAAGAATTGCTGAGTGAATTGAAGGTTCAGTGCGATAAATATGGGATGCCATTTTCCAGAAAGAAAAATGATAAGCTAAATATTAAAATAGGCGAGGAAAAAATAGAGCAGGTGGAACAGTTTACATATCTCGAAGTGTTTTGGACCAATACGGTCAAAGTGGTAGGGACGTGAGGAGAAGAATTGTGCTAGGCAAGGAGGCTTTCTCAAGGAGGAGGGAGTTGATGACGGGGACGTTGAGTAGGGATGTTAAGACAAGACTCGTAAAAACTCTGATATGGAGCGTAGCTATGGACGGCGCGGAAACTTGGTCACTGAAGCAGGAGGATAGACGTAGATTGGAGGCTTTTGAAATGAGGTGTAAAATGGAGAAGGTGAAATGGACCGAAAGGAAAACAAATGAGGAAGTACTAGAGATGGTGGGTGAGGTGAGGGGTTTGTTGAGAGAAATCCTATGGAGGCAGTAAAAATGGATGAAAGGCTTATTGAGCGTGGGTGGTGAGGGGTGGCGTGGGTGAGGTGAGGGGTTTGTTGAGAGAAATCCTATGGAGGCAGTAAAAATGGATGAAAGGCTTATTGAGCGGTAGTGGAATTTTGAAGAAGGTAATAGAGGGGAGAATGTTGGGCAAGCGAGGTAAGGGCAGGAACAGGATAGGGATGTTGGACGGGATGAAAGGAGGAAAGAAGTACACCGAGATGAAGAGGGACCCGGTGGATTAGTTTGCTAGGTGGGGAGTCACAAAATGTTTATTTTATAGTTATGTCTATCCAAAACCTACCTTAACCGGTAGATTACCTAATAAATAAATAAATATATATATATATATATATATATATATATATATATATATCCATACAAATATACATTCAAATACGAAATAACGCCATAGAAGTAGATAAAAGGAAAGGGAATAGGAAAACACATGAAAGACGAACACAAGACCTGTGGGGAAGATGGATTTGAGCAGTTCACAAGTGTAAAAATAATTCCTTAAGCAGGACTTAAACACCGGACCGTCCACTTGCCGTGCGGATGCCCTACCGATTAAGCGTAATAAAAGTAAAACTTAGACAGCAACACACAACATGAGAACACATAAAAGGAACACTCACACGTAAACTCTTGAAAATTTCGAAAGACTCGAACTCCGTCTTCTTCGGAAGAATATACTTGTAATAAATTATAAAAAGATACTCTAAGTCTTTGTTTATTTAGCGTGTTTAGTTTTGATTTCGAATATGGCGCGCTTTCACTTGGGGTAGTATCCATCAATGGTAGTCCCGATTGAGAACGGATTCCAAGTAATACACAGAGAAAGCTTCAAACGACTACTGTTGGGAATGGAAGGACGTTGATAAGACGGGAACAATATGGAAACGGATATTTTCAGAGCAAATGTTTTCAAACAAATCATTTTCCTGAATAGTTTGTTGTTGTTTCGTTGTTATGGGGGAAAATATTGACGTAAGCCAAAAGCAGAAAAACGAGCAAGGAATTGCGATGTTGATACGCACACTGAGAACGAAACACTGACCAAACCCGATGTGCTCTTAATTATAAGTAAATAAACATGAAATTAAATGTGTAAAAATGAAATTCTATGAATACAATAAGATTTTCATCACATTATCAAATGACAGTAATCAGCCTGATCCACTCACGTAAACTCAAGCATGCGTGCCCCGATTTACATTCTTATTTTTAAAATTATCATTCTCTGACAGTCGTCATGGTGAATTATCACACTTTTCCCAAGGTTTTTGGCAATTTACTCCAAATTAGATTTAATTGAAATTTTTGTACCTATTTGGAAAAAGTTGTGTGCAGCTGCAATCATTCCCCTTTCAATTCAATTCACTTGGTGAATTAATCTTTTTTTTGGATTCCGCGTTTCGCCCTTCAGTTAGTGAATGAGAAGTGACTGCGCGAAGAGCACGTTCCATGTGTTTGGAAAAGGTAAGGTGAGAATATCAACGCATTCAGAGAGGGTGCTGGTTTCTTGCTGAGGTTATGTAATATTATATTAAGGAGTTAATTGGCATTTTGTCGATTTAAACACGTTTTTCAAATTACTTTAATGTCCACCGTTCTGTTCTGGAGTGCAGCGTAGGTATATTATACATATCATGCCCTGTAATGCAATGTTCATTCATTTTTAGAAACTGTCACTATCTCCTAAATTTTCTCCATTTGCTAATTTCTCCACTACATTTTTAATATTTCCTCCTCAATAATTTCTTCTACGCAATTATTAAGAGCCAAAGCCGACTAGAGATCACGCTGTCTTTACAAGGATATATAGTATTTTGGGATTCAGAACATTTTCATTGACCTGATATTACACAGGTCTTAACCTGTACACTATAATTAATTGATCTGTTCGCTCAATTACTACATTTCTCTGTGTGCGAAAAAATTATTAAAGATTCACTCGATTAAAAAAAACATCAATCACGCAAAATGTCACCTATTTCGTCAGGCATGCAATCTCGAAGATATCCATAGCCGATATATCGATCGATATGAATGAACCCAAATGAGAGGGGAATTTAATTCGTAGTGCAGACTTAATGCAGAAAATTTTATATAAAATTTGACATTTTGAACAGGACTCGTAAAAAAATAAAATACAATTCTCATTTGTGAAATTGTCGCTTTAGGAGCAATTACATACGAGGTTTCCGTGTGGATTTTTAGAAAATTATCGTGACACGGAGAAGGAGGATCTGAATCTAAAAATTTTAAATATCGACCCAACCCTCGGACTACTACATGTATTTATTATAAACGGAGAAGCGAGATAGCGTTTTCGAAAGAAAATGCAGAGAAACACATAAATGAAACACAGCTATTCCGAATTTTCCGAAGGGTGATAAGGCTTTCCTAGAGGAAAGTAGTTGGGAACCGAAAGTTCGGAATAGGTGTGAGTTTCATTTGTATGTGTTCCTCTGTGTTTTCGTTCGTTAGTGCTTTTTTGCTTCTTTGCTTCTTCGCTTAAATTATTATTTATATCCATGAGACTTTAAAGATATTGTTTTTTATTATTAAGTAATATACCGGTTAAATTAGGTTATGGATGGATACAACTACCAAATAAATATTTTGTGACTCCTAACAATACACAATCCAGCAACCTACTCTACATCAGGTCTCCCTTCATGTAAGGAAAAGTTAAAGGAACACTATATATATGTATATATATATGTATATATATATATATATATATATATATATATATATATATATATATATATATATATATATCGATGATGCGGAAGTACTCACGAGAGCAATATAACTTTTGGACGGCACAATAGAACACAGAATAAAACAGATAACACGTAAAAGGACACTCACACTGTAGATGATTTAAGCTTTCGGCCTACTCCGAGGCCTTCTTCAGGTCAGACTCAGAGTCTGACCTGAAGAAGGCCTGGTAAGGTAAGAACCACGAGCGTTCAGAGTCTGACCTGAAGAAGGCCTCGGAGTAGGCCGAAAGCTTAAATCATCTACAGTGTGAGTGTCCTTTTACGTGTTATCTGTTATATTCTGTGTTCTATTGTGCCGTCCAAAAGTTATATTGCTCTCGTGAGTACTTCCTCATCATCGATATATATATATATATATATATATATATATATATATATATATAACTCTGAGTTCTGTTCCTAATTCCTCTTGAGAAGGGTGGTTGCACCACCGAAAATTCGAGAAACAGTAAGTCCCTCTTTTATATGTTTTAGTTTCTGTGTTTGTCTACTAGTTAGTGAATTTACATTATATATATATATATATATATATATATATATATATATATATGTGTGTGTGTGTGTGTGTATAGAGCGTTGGACTACTGGCCGGAGCGTTCTGGGTTCCATCCCCGGGCAAGGCATTCTGGGCACCTGCAGCTCCATTCAAGCTAAGTGATTTTTCGGGCGCCAGATCTTCCTGGGAAACCACAACCGGCACAGGGAAAGGAACTGGCCCCCCTACCCTGATGTGTGAATTTCACACGCCGTCGGGCTAAGTACTCGGTGAACTCTAACATCACCTACCCAACCGACCTTCGGGTCGAATACGGTTTTTATGGTTTACATTTATTATATATACACACATATACATGTATACTGGGTCGCCACCCCCAGAACCACCCCCACTCCTTGCCAACGAGGGAGATGTAAAACATGTCTTATTTTCACCGCTCCACCCCTCTCCATCCCAACTTTTAACTCTCTCTCGCCTTTCTCCCACTCCTGCACATTCAAGAGGAATGTAGTATATCTTCTGGCTTATAAACTCTGCCCGGGCTTTTACATAGGCCAATGTTTTTACGTCCCTGAACCTCAGGAGAAATAATCATCGTGCCTCGTGTAATCCCTCCTCCTCGTCTGCGGGTCTCCCCGTCCTAATATATGCCTCCCATCACAACAGCTCCTTCAATCAGTGTTACAGTGTTTCCTTTATGGCGTCCCTAACCCCAACTGATAACCCTTTCAAATTAAAAACTATGGAAATGGCATTTATATGGCTTTGCAAAGCCTATCATCATCCGGGACTCAACGTCGTTCACTAAGAAGAATGGGCTGAAGTGGAAAGATGTGGAATTGACTCATATCGGAGAGAAAGATACTTTGTTCATCCGCATGTATTTTGTTGTTCGTGGCCTTGGTTTAGACTTACTGAACGTACTTTGGACGTACTGAAGTCCTGACGACGACTTTGTAAGATGACACCTAGGTCTTGGATGTTGTAGTATGTGTGGGTAAACGAATTGTTTTCTTTTCCGGTCTTGCATCAAATTCACCTCCTCCCTCTCACTCCTATCCTGTCTCCGCTCCCCTCTGTCCTACCTTCTCCCGTTCCCCTTCTACAACCCTTTTTTTCACTCCTCCCCCACCACCCGTTCTCCTCTTCCCCCATCCCCTTCTCTCTCTCTCGCTCACCTCACCACCCTTCTACCAGCAGGCAGTACTACTGTTTCTTCTGAGGAAGACGGAGCTAAATTCCGTCGAAATTATTAATAAATAACGTGTGATTGTTCTTTTTATGTGTTCTTGTATTGTTAGTTGCTGTCAAAGTTTATATATATATATATATATATATATATATATATATATATATATATATATATATATATATATATATATATATATGGTATATATATTTGATATCGTAGTTGATATTTTCTAATTCAGGCTTTTGGCTCATCAAACGTTTTCTTAGGGAGTAAATCGGAGTATCGGAGTAAATCAGGCCAGGTAATCTACCTCCTCTCCCGTTAAAGCTGCTCCGCTCGAAGTGAAGAACGTTTTCCGAGTCTGAATAAATGGAGCAGTTGGCAGCACCGGTCACCCAGTAGCAGCACACGTACGCACGCACCAGAGGGGGTTAGAGGGAGTGTTTGGGAGACCTGCCCTAGCAGCGCCCCCGGGACCCAACTCAAATGGCCTGCCCAACGGGCAACACCAACCACCCTCCTCCCTCGCACACCTTCAAGATCAGGGAATTCGGGAAACCTCGTTCGGCCGCCGCACCCACTTCCCCCACACCCCTTTCCCCCCCCTCGCCCGGCCTCACTACGGGAAACGACACCCCTACTTCGAGTCGGCCCCGCGCCGCACCCTCCTATCCTTTCTTATTCCCATCTGCTCGAGCCATCTCGTATGCTCTCTCACGCTCTATTTAGCCCCATGGCTACCTCCAGCTCCACACCTGCACCCCCGGGGCACCCCTAGGACACCCGCGCAACCAGCCTTTCTCCCGCTCGTGCTCCCACAACAATAGGTGCCCGTCCGTCGCCCGAGAGAGATTCGCCGACCGATTATATTTTTTGTACATCCCAAAAGACTCATCCGGAATACTACTTGCCCAATTACGACGCTTGATTGAACAACAACAGTCATCGGTACAGACACGCAGGCTGTGGAAATTTATATTCGATAAGACTTTATGAAAATACATAACAGCCATCTGACGTGACACCAACGCATTGCTCTCTCTTTTAGGTTTCTTTTTTAATGGCAAAACATAGGGAGAGAATCTAACAATGATGGTGCGAAATATTGCATTCATCAGATTCATCAAATAAAAGATTTTCATCACGTCTACTGGGAATCATCTCATCTGACTTTTGACTGACATGTACGAATAGATTTTTTTAATTTAGAAATCTCTTTGCTACATCAATGTGGTGGTATTCATATTCTATAGCGCTCTATTCAGTATCTTACGGCGGCCATAGTCAAAACTACTTGAAAGCATCAGAACTGCTTACATTAACGACGCTTTATGAGTGTTTCGCAATGCCTAGCACATAAATTAAGAAAATAAAACTCGTATTCGTTTAACGGATCGAGCTTTCCGTTAATAATTCAGTTTATTCATATTTTACTGACTAAGATAAAATATTCCCTTCCAGAAACCTGCGTTTGTTTTAGCAAAAACAATCCTCAGATATCCCGCTCGATTTTAGTATTTTTGGGACAGCGCTTATGTTCCAAATCGGCTCAGAACTGCTGTTTTTCTAATATGTTTTTTTGTTTAGAGGCGACACCGTAACACTTAAAGGATGTCCGAGACATTAAATTACGACGCGTTTATTCTATTCCAAATATCTCATTTCATTTGAACAGAACTGTTGATAATAACTAAATTCCTTTTATGTTGAGAGTTTTTCCATAAAAAACGAACACACACACACACAGGCACGCAGCCATACAGAAAACGCAGGAAAACATTCGCAACGAAACCATTTCAGAGAGTAAAAATCATTCGCCTTGACCGGGATTCGAACCCGGATCCCTCGATATCCGGCCGAGTGCTTTAACCAATTAAGCTACCGAGACGTCCTCTTACACTCTGAAATTTTGGGGGCTTTAAAGGAACAAGATGTTATGACGAAATACCGTACATACAATGTCACAGGTATTCGTAGTCGTGCGCGACGCGCCACAGTCCACGATGTTAATAAAGCCAATTTCAAACACTTAGGCTGTTCATACCTTAGACAAATTTCAAGATTTCCATCCCGGTCAAGGCGAATGATTTTTACTCTCTGAAATGGTTGCATTATAATGCACACATAGCGGGTGACTCCGTTAAAGTTACTATTACAGTTTCTTGAAATTCGCAACGAAACCGCTAAAAGTAATTTCGTTGGAATCCGGTAGTTGAATTTATCTATGAAAATAATTCTTCCCACTATACCACGTATTAATAGTGAAAAAACTGTGTACGGAGCATATTTCAAGTTTAATTTCAAAATGAAATTAAATGAAGTATCTCAAATATGTTAAATATTTACTTCCTCATCCGTGTGAGCTGTCATCATAGCACTGCCAAATAGTCACCTGCCTTCATTTTGATTCCAGATAATAATTTAATTTAGTATCCTCTTAATTACCGTGGTATTCTTTGACCCCGAATTTATTATTTACAAAATATTTACGTGCTCAAAGAACCTTGTAAATGCGTAATTGATCTTTTTATGGTTGTCGGTTTTTTTCGACCAAGTTCGTCAAATTTTTGCATCCTCTACTTTTGAAGTCGCATTCTTCAAAAGTTCAGTTTACACTCATTTTCTACGCCCATTCCTAAAATAAATTCGTAATCACATACTATATTCTGTAGAGGGATGAGAGGTTCGAGAGAGAATATTTATACGAGATCAACTAAATTTGCCATAACATGTGGGAAATGAGGAGTTCACTTGATGACTGTAGATGTCACTTTTGGTAACGACGAATTGATACCACGTGATGTTTTCATCGCCCTAGCGACGTCAATGATGTTTTCCAGGAACCATTGCACCCTGAACCGAAAATTATCATAGTTATAACGAAATTAAAGATACTATATTGTGATATCACGATAAAGACGATATACCTAAACATAGTACATGGACATTACTGAAGATTTTAACTCTGTAGGAAGTCAGAGGCTAAATTTAAAGACTACACACCATACGCCATTCCAGTGTAGGCGCAGGCAATTAATGAATAGGACGATATATTCAATATACTCGATGTGCTCGAGGATAATCTACCGTAGAAATGGTTAACGTTCTGGCAACTGGCAATTATCCTCAAGTTGAAAAATCATCGCCATATTGATTTCCCTCCGAAACCCTCAATCAATATTATTAAAGAAATGGAAATAGACGCAAAACAGAAGATGCCTTAAAAGCAGAAACCAGAAAACTAAAAAACTCGAATCATCCTTTTCAGACTGAATATTTGTTAAAGTATTTTGTATTAGTATTTATGGCAATCTGCCAGTCAACATAGGTTTCAGATGGGCACACTGACTCACTATTTCAAGGTTCTCTGCATCCAATATGCAATGACCCTTGCCTCTTCATTAGGATTTTTCCCAACAATATTCCCTTCCTCCCCTATTATCATACGATACATATTACCACTCTTCGTGTGTTTTCCTCTCCATCATTTTATTTTTAAGCCATTTTACAAACTTCAGGGCCTTAGAATTATATCTGATATTCTCGTATGAACAACTGCCGATAAAATTGACGAAATCTCGGAGTAACCAGAGTCAATGCTCGACGGTCGAAGAAGAACGGAAATGAAGATTGACTCAAGTCCAGGGAAATCAAAGAGCTCTTCGACACAAGGCGATGTAGATAAGACACGAGCGGAGAGCGGCAAACAACGCGGCAAAGCGGGGGGAGGGGGTGGGAGAGCCCTTCCCCCCTCAACCCGCTGGACCGCTGGAGGAGGGGGGAGGAGGGGCGTGGATTCAGAAGTGGCCGACCCCGAGCCCCGCACTCTCTCTCCGCTTTCGTTGAATTAATCCGATGCGATTACGGCCGGAGCAACTCGCCTTTGCCATCGGAATGTCGGGGTTCGATGCCCTGGGCGCGGGGGACGGCCGACGAAACGAGGCGGTAGTAGTGGCGAAAGTGATGCATTGCTCGGACTCGGAGCCAAATCCATGTTCATGAGCTAAAGCGGGATGGGTGGGGCTAGGAAGGGGGTGGTTTGCGAAAAGGGGGTCGATTTACGAGTCCACGGGGAGTGGAGGGGGTTTATCGGGCGGAGAGGGCGTATTTGGGAATGATGGAGGCCACGGGTTCAAAGGGGCGAGCATCTCGTCAGTCACTCAAGAGTCCGACCACTCAGGGGGCAACTCGCCGGCGCATCGCCGGCTCTTGCGACGCCCGACTTGCGACCACGACTTTACTCTTTTGTGGCTGGCTCTTCATTTGAACTCAAAATGGTCGGAAACCCCAGTGATCTCAAAGCGACGAGGCCCAGCTAACCGCATACTAATCCCTCGGAGACAGTACTCTCCTTAAATGCGATTGGTGGATGAAAGACTGACTCTGGGTGAAAGACATCGACTCCGGAATCATAATAGGTCAATTATTACTCACTCATTTATCATCATTCAGATTATTTCCATTTCCTCTATTATTCTTCCACAAGAGAGAAACGGATAGCTCCCCGTAAGTAAGGGATCATTGAAAGAGCCTTTCTCTGGCTTCGAAAGAACCCGTCCCGTTCCATACAATTACGCACGTATTTTATTACCAACGATTTAAAAAGATGAGTAAAAACAAGCATTTGGGAAAATACTTACATACTTGTGGATTTTGTGGAAAAACATTTCATCCATACGAGTTCACCTGTTACAGATACACATTTCTTATTTTTAATATTCTGCCATTTTGAACAATAAATGGTTTTTCGTGCAGAAAGCAAAAGTAACCTTAGACCACGAGGCGGGCTTAGGCGTTATCCTAATGAAAATTGCTATTTTATAAATTGGTTTCGTATTGTCGAGGGTTACACTATGAAATTAAACATTCTTTTAAAAGAGATACTCTGAATTTTCTTTGTAAATACCCTTTTTTATTTAAATAATATTTTATTCGCATTTATCATAGGCGAGGGGACCGACAGCTGATGTCATTTTCACTAATAGGGAGGGATGGGATAGGAGGAAGGGTGGAGAGAAACCCGGCGTCGGCATTAGGCTACTCTTAGCAAAAGGCGCCAAGGGGTCACACAGTATAAACGTCCCGTCCAACGGACGGCGTACTCCATCAAAGTGTTCTCCACAAAGCACCTCAAAGTAGAGATTAGGATACCACTGAAAAATGATCTTCCGACAGCAGGATTAAAACCCGAACTCACTGAGTGGGAAGCCAGTGCATCAGACAACGAACCATCTCGGGTCCAATAGTATTATAACACAGGCCAACAGTGATTTTGGTGCCGGAGCTTTTAATACTGATTTAAAGAACAATTGGGGTGCTGAATCCAATTATGTCACTAGTTTTTTCCTATCAGCTATAGTTTTCAAGATATAGATATGTTGTTACTTACGTAAAAAAATCTTCTACATGATGATATGGGAATATTATATTAATAATAAAACCCACTAAATATAAAGACTTGATTTATTTCTAGGGCTGTTAAATCACCCACAAACACAACAGAATTTTACAATACAATTGAACACAAATACTAATTTTTTTTACTGTAATAAAACAAATTGAAAAGAAAAAAAATACATAAAAACATCACTCAACACATCGGAAGCTTCTTTTGCGCGATTTTCTTGAGTGCACTTTGTTCAAACAGTCTCGTTTTAAGCACCAGCAGTAATCTGCCATCATATGGTTATCTCATCTTCCTTGGTAGCGAGCTTCCAATGTTTTTATATCCTGGTGAAATCTTTCACCTTGTTCTTCACCTGTGTCTCCTAAATTTCCAAGAAAATTGTCTAAGTGGCTGTGTAGGTAGTGAACTTTTGTGCTCATATTACATCCAAGTGATTTGAAGTTACTGAGCATAATGTTTACCAGCTCAATATAATTTTCACTTTTGTGATTTTCTAGAAAATTTTTTTATGACCTCAACAAATGATATCCAACTAATTTTTTTCAATCTCATTCATTGACTCGACAAAAGCAGGATCCTTTGTAAGTTGTCTGATTTGTGGCCCCTCAAAAATGCCAGCTTAAAGTTTTTCAATACTTATATGGGGCATCTTTAGTCTTAAGTAGCCGAAGCATGGTCCATTCTTGTCAAGAGCCTTTACAAAACGCTTCATTAGGCCTAGTTTAATATGTAGAGGCGGTAATATGATTTTCTCCCTTTCAACTAAAGATTCAGCAATGATGTTTTCTTTCCCAACAACCAAGTTTTCTCTCTTAGGCCACTCCTTCTTAATCCAGTGGTTTTGTCTGTCCCTGCTATCCCAGAGGCACAAGAAACAAGGATATTTTGTGTAGCCACTTTGCTGCCCAAGAAGAAAGTTCACCATTTTTAAATATACACAAATAACCCATTGATGTTCCTGGTATTTTATCTTCTGTAAGACCAATGCTATTGTATCGTATTCTTCTTTCATTTTAGTTGAATGAGCGATTGGTATTGCGCCAAACCTGTTACCATTGTGAAGAAGTACACATTTTAAACTACGCTTGGAGCTATCAATAAACAAACGCCAATCACTAGCATCATATTGTGATAGTAGTCCCATTTTTTCCAAAAGACCCTTAACGTCTAAACAAAATGTAAGATTGTCTTCTTGGGTAAAGAAGGGTGGCATATCCTTTTCCTTTGTGCGATAAAAACTTACATTTGTACCGGGTTGCAGTAAATTCTTTTCATGCAGTCTTGATGCTAGTAGTTCGGATTCTTCCTTCGATAAGTTCAGTTCTCTAGCAAGGTCGCTTAGTTTATCTTGATTAAATAGTTGAGGAATTGTTGATACCCCCTCGTAGTCACTGCCATTATCGTCAATAGAATGAGAAATGTTTTCAAATAACTCAAATTCTTCCTTAGATATATCTGGTGACGTCTGAAATATTGGGATCGGTATTTCTTCTGAATGGGGTACCGGGCGTCTAGCTGAAGGCAAATCTGGATATGTCCACTTGTGGCGATTTTTTCGATTAATTCCCGAAACATTTACTATGCAAAAATAACAGTCGTCAATATGGTTCTCAGGTTCTCTCCACACCATTGGCACACCAAATTTTAGACTTTTCCTTTGTCCTGTTGTCCATTGCCGCAGATGTTCAGTACATGTTTTACACACAAAATGCGGTGCCCATGTTTTATCTTGGTCACCAAGCTTAACACCAAAATATCCCAAGTATGCACATTTCACAAAGTCGGTAATATTTTACCTATTTTCTTTTACCATATATTCCCCACAAACGTAACAAAACACATCAGGATCATTAACACAGCATCTTCGACATGAGCTCATTTTTAGATGATGTTTTACAAAAGTTACACTTTGAAGTAAAGTCCGTCCACCTGCTCCGAATAGCCAAGGGCAACTAATGAAACAAAAATGGCTGTCAAGAGAACAGAAAACGTGAATGCCATCTAACGGATACCTTATGAACTAATTTCGCTATCTTTTACCGAAGTCGATCCAAACGATTTTTGTTTTTTAATCTCATTGACCTACAATATAGAAATATACATAAAACTTATTCACAGTTTATTGAAAATAAAAGAACACCGCAGAGTGGTTATAAATTAGTATACTTATAGATTTATTTAACTTTGAAAATTATTTTCCGGAATATATCAAATATTAAAACAACCTATCGTAAGATGTGCCATATCTAAAAAAGTAGAGCTGTTAAATAAAAACGGATTTCATATTTGGATTCAGCTCTACAAATATAGTTAAAATCGCCACAAAGATTCCCGGCACCAAAAAAAAAATTTTTTTGTAGGCCTGTGTAATTCTTTCATAAATGCCACACCCAAGAAATAAATATCTAAATACAATGACCATAAAATACAAGAGGAATAAGTGTGTGTATGTATATTTTCGAATATGATCTGAAATCGAGAAATTGTGATAGTCGTCGTGTATGCCTTGAGGGATATTAAGTAACCGTTCAATACTGATGCAAATTAAATCATTGAAAAGGAAGTCCAACGATACAATGGCATTAGAATCAGAATATTTATATAATTCCAAGAAGTTGGAAGTACACAGATAATTGTATGAGAGGCTATGATGAAAGCCAATGGAGGATTATTGAATATTTTGCCATGTCCCTCGCTCCACCGATAGAATATTGCAGATAGCGGTCAATGATGACTCAAATTTCTGCTTCAAAATACAGAGGCTTAATGTAGGTACAGCAGTACTTATAAACGTCCAAGTTACTTAAAGCAGCATTAATGCCATCGATCAATGTCGGATCGGAATAGAGAATTCAATCGTTTTGTTCTTAATCTAATTATATATTTCTAAACGATTCGAAAAATTTCCTCTGCGTGTTTTTTTTTGTTCCAGACTTCCATTTAAAGCCGAGATAGACCTCTAAAGCGCACAACTTACACAACTTTTATCCGACACTCACGCCCTAACCCGCCCCTCCACATATTTTCCACGCGGTCAATCATCACTCGCTCTTTTCACTCTGGAGCACTTTCACACTTCCTTCTGTTTATCGCATTCATCCCTGAGCGCCCTCGTCCGGGCAGAACAATTAGCAAATTTAATTTGCTTTCCGTTTCCGGGAAGGGTTCTCTCAGCTCTGACCTACCTGAGCATCGTCAACAGATAAAGGTCCACACACACCAATACGCATTCTGCTTCATTATAATATGCGGAAATACACCAATTTGCTCAAGCAACTTGATGGAAATCCATTATTTAGAGTTTTAAAAAAGGATTTTAATGATATATCAAGAGAAACTTTGTGATGGAGTGCGGTTTTTTTACGGCGGGGAAACAAGATGATAGGGGGATCGGGATGGTGCGGTAGCTAGCGTGCTGGCTTCCCACCCAGAGCGTTTACGGCCGTTTGAATCGTAGAGACGGCAGATATTGGTTCAGTGGCATCTCGATCCCTGCTTGAGGTGCTTTGTGAAGAGCACTTTGAGTGAGTACGCCGTCCGTCAGAGAGGACGTTAAACTGCGGACCCCTTGGCGCCTTTCGTAAAAGAGCAGGCTAATACTAAAGTGTAGGACAGGTTTCTCTCCACCCTCATCTTTTCCTTCCCTAATGGCGCAAATTACCTCAATTGTCGGTCGCCTCCCCCTAAAACTACTACTAAAAAGATGATAGGCGTAGATTGAAGTGTATAGACACTCCAATCTACGCCTAAACTTTAAAATACAGGTTCTATAGAACCTGTATTTTAAAGTTTTAGTGTGAAGGATAGAAAGTTTGAAATGGACGGAAAGGAAAATAAACAAAGCGCTAGGCGTGGTTAAAAACTAGGAGGGAACTTTGCTGGTGTGACATAGGGAGTCAGGTTGTGGCATGTAATCTTTAGAGATTCAGAGATGTAGTCCCGGCGTTTTTTATGTCTGTCCAAAACCTGCCTCAAACTGTGGACCATCAAATAATTTTCAAACTGCAGCATTGAGACGATCGCTAACACCTTGAAACGCAAACGTCTACAGAAGAAGTGCGATTCGTTTTGTTTGATGTTCCGTAGTCTCAAATCACATTATTGAAGAACTCTCATTTAATTTGTTTATCATCCGACGTCCTATTATTATTGTCTCGCGACGGATAGCCCGCTGGAATACTGAACGAACTTACTGAAAACATCTATTATTATTATGTCTGTGTCCGTAAGCAATAAGTAGTCGTCGACGGATTGGGTTCATTACAGGCAGACGTAACTTCAGGATTGTCGCAAAGAGGTGTTATAGGACTCTTTGTTAGGAATTTAAAATGGTTAACCTTAATGTTAGATTATTTATTTCCAGATGAAAGAGTGATTTATAGAGACCCGTAGACTGCCTGCTACTCTCTGACGAAGTTTGTATCGGATATGAGAGTGGCGTTACGAGTGGGGGTTAGTATTTATTGTCAGAAATTTTAAAGCACTAACATTCTGGAATAAAAGAAAGGCTGAAAAAGTATAAATTATAAAATAGATATGGTCTACCTATGCCTCTCAGACCGGAAGAACTACCAGGAATGTGTTACTCAGGCAGTCTGCACAGCACGGCCTCTGCAAAGCACAGGTAAGATAGTTTTTTCTTTTTAGGGCTGTTTAGTAGTAAGGTCAAATCAGAAAACGTGGCGAGTATCTGCGATTCATGTGAGAAAGGGTCGATTAAAATCGTTTGAATGCAACTCCGCTCCGACTTTTTCAAAGCTACTACGAGGAGTGAGGAATGAGCGTGGGCAGGTACGTTGAGAAATTATGTTTGGAGTCTCATGATTCTTGAAAAGCGCAGACAAGACTTAGACTTTTGGAAAGATACAAAACAGCCGAGTTATCTTGCGTCACAGTAAGCATTATTTTGGCACCGAATTATATCGATAGATTCGACCAACGCGATAACATGAGAGAGAAATAAATGTAGATACCGTAAGGGACAGATTAAAGCACTGTTCCCTCGCACTATACGTAATCACAACAAAATCGTATCGAAGAGCCAGAAAAAATAAAATAACTGGAATATTAGCATTGATACGCAACAATTGTCGAATGATTTATGTAGGCATGCGAGCGCACGAGAGTTGGTCATGCATGGCTATTCGAATTATGAGAAAAGCAAAATTTGCACTTTTCCACAGATTTATTAAAAGTGCAAATTTTGTTTTTCTCATAATGGAGAGGTTCCACTACATCTCGCCTGAATCTGTTGAATATACTCAAAAGTATATATGACTTAGTACTTCTGCACGTAAAGTTAGTACTCTAATACCCCCGCCACTCGCCAACTTGCGGGATATTGTATCGATGTGCACGTAGACACCGTGGCCTGCCAGGTACCAATTACATGCGTTCCCGGGGGCAAGGGAAGGGCTAAGGGTGCCCAAGGGGGAGCGGAGGGGAGTTTATGCTCCAGAGGGGCAACTGCGCCGTGCAGAAAGTGTCCTTTCGACTACCGGCCTTCGAGTGTGCAGTTACCAAATTTCGTGAGGTTGTACCTTGAGCCCATCCGAAAACGAGTATGTCAATCATAATTTACCGTGGATTCTATGACAACAGATGACCACTTTTTATTAAGAAATATTTCAGTAATACCTACGGAACATCAGTTTTCAAGAAAGTGATTATGATTAAGACATTTTAATAAAATTGAGTGTTAAAATTAATGAAACTGCTTCAAAGTTTTTGTTCTCGAAATAAGAGTCCGGAAGAACGTTAATTTCTCTTCAAATTCCCAATAAGTCATGAGATGGGAACCTTTGAAGACGTATTAACGTTACAATTCCCACATTTAACTTTTATTTTAACAACTATGGTTTTCATGCAGCATCATAAGATGATGTTGCATGACGACGAAACCGCGGTTTCGGAAAATAATGCTGCATGTGGAAATGGCAACGTTAATACTTCTTCAAATATTGCCAGCATGAAAGATTTCCACCTAGTTACGCCTTAGACTGTATCTTTTTCATAACTATCTGGGGATTTTACAGTTTTTCTCTTATTTCTTGGTTTTCAATCCTCTGATTGGTCAGCATCAGAAATCTATCTTCCGGCTTCATTTCCCGCTCTTCAATTCTGTGCAATTGACCCGATGAGCCTCTCCCACTTGCCATGCTGCGGTGTGTGTGTCTGGCTACCTACGGTGGGATCATAACCTCGACAATACCCTCTCCCTCCGCCATTCTCTCCAAAATTCTCGGAAGAATTTTAAACGCTATGTGATCGAAAGTCCTGGAGGGAACGACAGGGAACACGATGAGAGCGGTTAGTTGTCCCCAAAAAGAAGTGACCAGGATATGCAACTTCCCCGAATTAATCACTTTTCTCGTCTGTCATCTTAAAGCCCAAATACACTTCTAATGGAGGTTAATTTATTAAAAAAGAATGAAAAAAGCTATTGATATTTTCGCCACGACATTTCGTGAATATGTTAGGGACCCTGGAGCATAAAATACACTTCTGTTGTATTTATTAGCACCTTGATCGATAGTTCCCGCGGCAGGAGGAATAACTTTTACGACCTGATAGTTCATAAGTTTTACCGAGTCAAAGGCAGAAAACAATCTCGGCAGCAAACAAAGTTTTGAGGCATGATATCAGACTTTTTCTTGAAAAATGATCTCGAGGTCACTTGAGAAACGATTTTTGCTCCTTTACGAAGTGAAGGTACTTACAAAGTTTCAAACTCTCCAACAGCAGCAAGCGGCAGCAACGGTGTTTTCCGAAACGATTCATGTATAAACTATAGTGTGACCACGAACTAAATGTTTTGAAAATAAAATATCAAACTCGTAAAACAAAAATTCAACATGTAAACAAATTGAGTCGTTTAAGGCGTGATTTGGTGGAATTCGAACATAATAAGGAGCGGATGGTAGCAATTTTTCACTAAATATTTGGTGGAAAATTGTTACTATCCGTTCTTTATCAAGATATCAAGCCTAAATTCCCTCTATTCGAAAGTCACTTTCTCCGTGCAACGAACCCCTGCCTCCTTTTGCCCATCATTCCTCGTCTGGTTCTGTAGTCCGCATTTGAGGACTGTTGATTCGAATTGCGCTATTCGAGGAAATTTGAAACTTTGTTTCTACATTACTTTGCCACAATATTATTTAGTTAAATCTCTTCAAGCAAGTGCTCGAGGTAGAAGGTAAGGCGTTCATTCATCATTATTTTTGGTGTTGGATTAAAATGGAGGTAGATTAAGGATCAAACAAATCTTGGGGCCGCACACTTGCATAGTATCGGGCCCGATACGTTAACTAATGCTTAGTCGGTGAAAAGTCAAAATATCGCCCAACATCTTTCATCCTCATGTATACGAGTAACCATATGCCTCAAGTTATTGTAAAAGATTACGTGAGTGTATCGATTAGTTTTAAAATGGTATCTATATGAACATTGGTAATAATATTACAATTTTCCGACTAATGTCCAAATTTTGACACTTTGCGGCTAATTTTCCAGCGTTCCAGTTTGTAACAAATTTTCCGTCCAAGGTTACTATAAGAAGTTTATATAAAGAGGTACAAAATCAAGTGCAACTCTCAAGAGACTTTTCGGTACCGCCATAGGGATCGCGACTTCGGCGTACTTAAATGATGAGGTGAAGGTTGCGTGGGAGGTGCTGCCCAGCAGACGCGGGACGTCTTGAGGGGGTGGGTGGGCGGGGTGTGTTGACGGTTGATGCGGGGGACACTTGTGTGAGGGCGCAACAGCGGGAGGGCGTGACTTGGGATCTGGCGATGAGCGAGGGCACACGGTACCCGCAAGGCTGCCAACTTATGGGTGAAAATGTTGCAGCTTAAAGATCCTTTACACCTGGGAGGGAGCTGCACATTTATGTATTCATTTGTTTTTAGTGAGCCTTTGCTCGTTAAACTGCGCATATAATTTATTCTGTCAGAAAATGGTACTATTTGAATCTAAAATCTTTTGAAATGTTTACTCTATATTTACGTACATTTTCGCTACTTATCTACATCTACATCTACATAAGTACCCTGCGAGCCACCAAAAAGGTGTGTGGCAGGGGCATCTTTCTTATGAAATTGTGGCAGTTCCACAAATTAAGAACGAGAAAACCAATTAGCTCCAAGTGAATGGATACCATCGAATCGTTTTGGATTTGAAATATTTTTCATAAGCCAAAGAAAGAATAAAATCTCTCGCCTTCATCTCAAATGCCTGAATTTAGAGCTTTCGGAGCCGTCGGAAATGGAATCAGCAGTCCATCGATTCCACTCAGCCGCACAATTCTGCGGCCGGAGATTTCAATTTCCCCAATTTCTGACGAATAAATGTCTTGGAGGGTACTTCGAAGTCGCAATTAACGGTAAGCATTTTTGCGCCCCATCCAGAAGGACCGGGTTCGAATTCCGGTGGTAGGAAACCCTTATTTCTAAGTCATCACGACCTCTAATTGTGTGCCACATCCTGGTTCTGCTTTTTGTTGGACAAGCTTGCCTTCGGATGGGGCGTTGAATTGTGCCCCGTGACCTCGTTCTCTTCGAGTAGGCTAATGCCGACGCCGGTTTTCTCTCAAGATGCTACTCCTCTCTTATCCTTCCATCCATCGTCTCTCTCTCTGTGGGAGGGAGGGCCTCTCTGCTGCGTTGTGTCACATTCCCTCACTGTGTCTTTTGGGGCGGAGACCATTGCATGTCCTCGTGGTAGTGGAATTTCCTCTTCTTACTTTTCAAATTCTAATTCTCACGTTACTGTATAAATTTATACTACATTCTAAGGTGCATGTGTATGTTAGTTGACAATTTTATGTATTTGCATGGGTGAAGGTTAAATAGATTTTTACATCAATACACGCGCCACTGTGTGCGTGGGTGTGTGCATGAATATGTTGGTTTTGCATGTGGTTTTATTCTAGTTGACGGGTGGTGACTTAACACCCCCTGCCACACACCCTTACGGCGGCTTGCGAGGTATTATGTACATGCACCCTTTCACTGTAAAACTCTACCTCAAGAGCCGTTACCAACCTCATTGGTCGATCGTCTTTCCTAGTGCGTTATTGCCACTGGAATACCCAACGGAAATTAATGGTTCGCGATGGCACCTTCTCACGAAGGATGAATTCATAAACTCGTAGATTGAATCATTAGCCCTTGAACGTGTATGCTTAGAAAAGGCATTAAGGGAGGAGCTGGAGATAGCAATGTTAGGCGGTGGGGAATTCGCAAATTCATATAATGTGCGAACGATCAAGGCGCAGTTACCAAGTTGAGCCAAGATTACTACCCTTATTAATCCTATAATTATTAATGGCAGAATCATTAGAAAACTAATTTGATAGATATAGTGTGCGAGGATCAGTGTAAAAAACAAAGATTATGAGTTTTTAGAGAGAGGGCAATGCCAAATTTAACGTTCAAATTGGTGGACAAAGATAGATGGGTGGGACAGGTGACACCTTTTACATATCTTGGAAGTATTTGGGATCAAGGTTGACAAAGTACTGAGAAGAATTGAGTTAGATTAAGAAGGTTTAACGAGTAGGAAAGAGTTAGTGATATGAACGTTGACATATGATGCAAGAATCAAGTTAAAATCGTGAAAATGTGGATAAAAAACGTGATTTATACACCAAGGTAAAATGGTCTCTGGAACAAGAGGAGATTTGTGTATTTCAAGATTTGAATGCAAAAGATAAAATAGACGGGAAGGGAAGCTAACGAAGTAATTCTCGGCATGGCGTGGGAGGAGAGAGTATTATTGGGAAAGGAGGCAAGAAAGGAAAGAAATATTCGCGGAATTTTTATTGGCGATTATATGCAGAAGTGAAGTCTGTGACTGTACGTTGGGCTAGCGAGGTCGTTGGAGGAAAGTGGCATGACACATTGGACGCAATGAAGGGAGGTGGAAAGTTGACATGCGGAATTGAAGAAGTGTTCATTGTGCATAATGTGGCGTGTCAGGAGTCACGCGAGGGCTGTCCAGAAAGTAACCTCCGTTTATGGGCAGCGAGCGAAGTAGTTGAAGGAACCAACTTACTGTCTGCTGTATTGATGCACAGACACACTAGGACAGTACGCCTCGAGCGGCAGTGTTTGGAAGGCCGCGTCGCTTGTATTTTTTTATAGTAGCGAGCCAAAATGAACAATACAATTGAAAATCCGTTTAGTGATAAGGTTTTTACAGTCAATAAACTCCAGAGCTGCTGATATTCATCGGAAAATTTGTTCTGTTCACCGAATAAGTAATTAGTGACAGTTTTGTGCGTCAGTGGTGTTTTAAGTTTAGGTGTGTAAGAGTGAACGGACAAATGTCCATGACGTCCAAGAACTAACTGGTCAGCCGTCAGTTCATCTGTCACCATAAGGCTAGGCCGACCACCATTGCGGTCCTCGTCGCGAACATTGGTGCTTTGGCCATTATTCTTAAACTGAGAATGCACCACTGCCTCCCTCCGCATTTGCTCATTATTCCGTCTGCGTACACAATCCACAAAGTTGTCTATGAATTTAAATTGGCTTGTGGTTTTTTGCGAGCAAAAATTGCTAATCACATATCGCACTTCACAACTCGCGGGATTTTCCAGATTAGCAGTTTTTCCATTTTTACATATCGCAGTGAGCAAATTAGAAGAACCACAGTCTGAATAAAGTGCCGCAGCAGGATGCGTAGACTGAGTGTAGGGACATTTAGACACCAAGATGGTATTTCTAGCCCCACCCACCGTCACGCTAGGCCGTAACGTAGATATTTTTGTCGTATATTTTAGTTCCTTACAAGCCTCACCTAGAGTGTGTGGCAGGGGATGAATACAACCAGACTAATTTTGACCCAAATATGGGTCAAAATTATTATGGGTCGATCGGATAATGTTATTCTGATCCCATTGTTCTTGGGAGATATCACCTCTTAAATCTGTTCTACACTTATTCTCTCTAATTTCATTAACATGAACTCTCCTATCGTAGTATAATAATAAACTTTCAACATCAATACTAAAGAGACGTCCTTTCAATTAATGGACATTCTTTTAATGCATGTTTTTAATTATTTTTTATTTATGTTTGTTTAAATTATTGCGTAAGTTACTTTCTGGACAGGTCAAGTAAAACAGAAGTGGTTTTTAATCCGCGTCTATCTAAAACCTGCCTAAAACGTGAGAATAGCAAAATAATAAATTGTCACCTTGATAGCATGCCTCCCGACGGCTAGGCGTTGCCAGAGGGCGACGGAGCCGTTGGCATCGTTGGTGGCGCCAGAGCGGCAAAAATGGGAACGGTGGGTAGCAAAAAGAGAGTGCAGGGGGCGGCGTCGTCTTCACTCTGCCCTCTCGAGGGGAGGGGCGACCGAGGGAGAGCGTAATCGGGGACCAAGTAAGGGCATTCGGATCCCCAAAACCCTTGAAAAACCCTCGGGAACACCCTTTCGAAGCGAATGCGGTTTCCAGCAAGACCCATGCGTGGCGGCGGTAGTGCCTTTGATTTACTGCTCCACGAAGCGCTACCTTGAGCACGGTGCGGATATGAAAAAGAGAGACTTGAGACTCGAAAACTTAAATGTACGATGACATCGGGCGTGAATGCTCTACTGCCAAAATCCTTGGAGCAAAACTACTGAATCAAAGCGGTTATCTACGACAAATATGTATTTTGTAAAAGCCAATTTCGATGATACAAATGATTTAAATTAAAAATCACGTTGAAATAAAATAACTGGAAGATGCATTTATGGATTTAAAGGGAATTATTAAGGGGATACGCTTCGATAATCATTTATTTAAATGGTATGCTCAAAATACTAAGCTTTCATGAGACTGAACCCTGTGGCTTGTTGATGCAACGATTAAAAGAGCGCATGGCATCATTTGGATGTCGAAGATAGCCGAGCGGTAGGGAAGAGAGCGCTCGGCTATCTTCGACATCCAAACCTCCACCGGTCTACCCTGGATTCCAACCTCCGTAGTTCAACACCTCTGACTATAACCCCGCAAATAGCCATGAACACTACCTGTATCATTTTGGGAGGATTAGATCTAACGCGGAAAGTGAATGGGTAGGAGGCAAATGCAAGAGCATATCTAATTAGGCACGTGATGCGAGAAACGCTTTGGCATAGCGTACGCGGAAACGAGTGGTGTCGCCCACGTTCTTATTATGTCACAAAAGCAAAGTCAAGTGTCTGCTTCCGAATACCTTCTTCAAAGGCACTGCGATGATTCCCCAACTCCCTTATAGTCTCGAATTGGCACCAGCAGACTATTTCCTATTCCCAATAGTGCAATCCTCCATCAAAAGACACCACCATGGGACACTAGGCGCCGTCAGAGAGGCTTTCACGATTGTACCCTCGAAGACTTTCCTCCTGCTAGGCAGACTTGAGTCGTGGAAAAGCCGCTGACGAAAGTGTCGACGCTCTCAGGGAAGAATTTTGATGTATCGTAGCAGTGTCCGACATAATTCTACTTTCCGAAACCTTCCCGGATACTTTTTATACATATCATGTATTGTATATTGGATAACTTCGTGGGTCTCCCCGTAGAATTCCTGAGGCGGCATTATGATCTGGCTCTAAGTCAACGGTTTTGCTTCTTTCCAGGAAAATGGCAGTGAAGCGTGAAGCTCTCCTACGCACCAATCCTTCGTCATGCACGGGTGTGGGGGCAGCGGAGCGGAGAAACTTGCCGAGGTCAACGAGAACGATTCCCTCAGAGGCAGAGTCGCGAATTGCGAAGAGGCGAGGGGAGGTTCGGGCACAGGAGCTGGCGGGGATTTCGGGGGTGTTTCAGAAGGGGGTGGGCGCGCGGGAGAAGTCGAAGGGAGCTGAAGGGGGGGAGAGGTTGTTGCGAGTCGGGGGAAGGGGTCGCCCAGCTGAGGACGGGGTTTGGATTTTGGGGTCCAATTCTATTTCCAGGGACTAAATGCCTTTTTTAAAGCTCCGTTTGCAAAGAAATTAAGCCGACACGTTCGATGCAAACCCTCCCACGATTTGGTTAAAAAGTTATATATTAACGGCGATCGTTCACGCGTGCGGGAAAAAAATTCCTTTTTTACATCGCGTCCCCGTGGAATCGGAATTTTAAATGCATCGAGATCGCCGTTTATTAATGAAAACACTCAACTTTTTCTCTTCCCTTTTTTTTCGGGTTTTGCCATTCCTTCTTCCACACAATCTCGCCCAAAACTGCCGCCATGCAGCGGACGCGTGAAAACGCTTCATCCTCTGTTATCTTTTAATCAAAATTCATCCAGGCAATCGGAAGTTGATTGCAATGAATTTTTAATCCGGATTCATCGAAAATTCAATCTCGTTGCCTTTATTAGTCCACCGGAATGGAGTTATCTGTTAGGTCCTTAATATATCGGCAGTTAATGAATTTCTACGATAATACATCATTTGCGAGTTACTTAATAAAATAATTATAACTAGAGTTATACATTTTTAATTGTTTCTCTTTAATCACCCGAGTGTTTGAACCTATGTAATTATTTGACAGATTAATTTTTAAGTTCATAATTCTATCGTAAGTCATATATTAAGAGACATTGTGGCATGCTTTTTAACTATTATTATTACTGTTTTCCGCAAATTGTAGTCCAGAACACACTAATAACATACAACTACTTTTAAGACATATCGCAAGTGATATCATTTTATTTCTATTCTTAAAAAAACATTCACTGTAATTAACCTAAAGGATAGAAATTAGAAAGAAACATACATAGACAGTGAACGTGAGATTTAAAAGCGTTACACATAAGAAAAAATATTATAAACTTTCAATGGTCACATTTATATAACATAAATATTATTCCACTGCTGTTCGGCAATACAACACAAGAATAATGTGTTATATGTGATTCGGGTGCATATTCGAAGCATGCGTTTTTGTGAATACAGTTGTCAATACATTGCCCCTTTATCAGAATTTAATTTATTGAAATTGTAAAGCCATTAATATATTTCTTTTTTTTAGATTTGGTTTTTAAAATCTTGGATTGAATATATTTTGAAACTGATAAGCCCGGTGTCAAAGTCCCCGTGTGTCTAGACGAGGCCGGCAAATGTGTGTTCATTCAACTCCTATTCGACTTTTTACACGTTAGATCTTTCAGAGAGCACTGAAATGCACTTTAATATCAATAAGTGGGGCCATACTATGATTGAATTCACTCTTTACCACTCTAGTTGTTTGTCTCGTGAACACAGTATTTTGACGAGCATGTTTAGCCTTATTGCGGGCTGCGACGCCATTCCGCTTACAGGAACGAGCTGCCACTTATTGGAGGCAATCAAATATTGAGGGTACACTATCGGCTATCGTCGAGGCACCTTGGTAGTGGAATTTGGCTTCTTACTTGTCAAATTCTAGCTTGAACGTTATTGGGTGAATTTCTTACTGCATCCTGAGGTGCAATTGTTTGTCAGTTGATAGTGTATGCATGCGTGTGAGTTGAAAAGATTTTGGTATGAATGCACACCCCACAGTGGGTACAGATTTCCATGGATGTGTTGATTTTGCATTTGGTTTTGTTTTCTTTTCCGGGTGGTAACCTGACACTCCCCGCCACACGCTCTTGCGGCAGCTTGCGGGCTATTATGTAGATGCAGATAACCTTAGGTTAATCAGTATCTGAAATATCTCAGCTCCTCTCAGGTGAATTTAGAACTTCTCTTTTCAATAGTTTGTCCCTATCATTGCCCGTAAAAGGTACATGAAACTCCCATTCGGGTTTATATTACCTTTCATAGATGGTTCAATCGATTAGAGCATCAGCCCGGCAAGTCCAAAGAAACGTGGCTCGAGTCCCGATCAAAGAAACGTTTTTACGCTTGTGATCACATTCTTTCACCTTCCCCACCAAATCCTTTGGTTGCCATTTATGTGCGTTCCTATTTCTTTTTTCCTTATACCTATGTCCATGTGAACGAATTTGTGCTCACCATTTGAAAAAGGCTAAGCTTAATATTAAAATAGGCGGGGAAAAAATAGAGCAGGTAGAACAGTTTACATATCTCGGAAGTGTTTTGGACCAATACGGGCAAAGTGGTAGGGACGTAAGGAGAAGAATTGCGCTGGGCAAAGTGGTAGGGACGTAAGGAGAAGAATTGCGCTAGGCAAGGAGGCTTTCCCAAGGAGGAGGGAGTTGATGACGGGGACGTTGATTAGGGATGTTAAGACAAGACTCGTAAACACTTTGATATGAAGCGTAGCTATGTACGGTGCGGAAACGTGGTCACTGAAGCAGGAGGATAGACGTAGATTGAAGACTTTTGAAATGTGGGTGTGGAGAAGAATGGAGAAGGTGAAATGGGCCGAAAGGAAAACAAATGAGGAAGTACT
The DNA here is from genome assembly GCA_037158775.1 of Hetaerina titia. Lineage (NCBI taxonomy): Eukaryota > Metazoa > Arthropoda > Insecta > Odonata > Calopterygidae > Hetaerina > Hetaerina titia. The sequence goes on along the minus strand of CM073778.1, from coordinate 4,627,055 downwards.
GGAGAGAGTGGGTGAGGAGAGGGGTTTGTTGAGAGAAATCCTATGGAGGCAGGAAAAATGGATGATAGGCGTATTGAGCGGTAGTCGAATGTTGAAGAAAGTAATAGAGGGGAGAATGTTGGGCCAGCGAGGAAAGGGCAGGAACAAGATAGGGACTGGGTGAAATCTTCTCGGGTCTTCCACCGGGTCAATGTCTCCATGGCTGCCGACGTTTCGATTCCCGACTCGGTCATCGTCTTCAGGGATTCTGAAGCATACATACATGTAAAAAGGCAAAGGCTTCGCCATGTGAGGATTACAGAACAATAAGTTTGATATACCACGCAGCTAAAGTTATTCTCAGGATCATCAACAAAAGGATAGAGTAAGGCAAATGATTACTTAGGGGATGATCAGTTTGGGTTCAGGAAGGGAAGAGGTACGAGTGATGCCATTGCAGTAATGAGATCACTAGTCGAGAGGAATATTGAATACAATCAGGACGTTTTTGCCTGTTTTGTAGATTTCGAAAAAGCGTTTGATAGAGTGAAATTGGAAAAATTAATGCGTGTATTGCAGAAAATAGGAATGGATTGGAGGGACAGGAGACTGATCCGCAACCTGTACATGTCTCAGACTGCTCAGGTGCGAGTGGGGAACGGAGAGTCCGGATGGGCAGTGTTAGGAAGAGGTGTAAGGCAGGGTTGCCCATTGTCACCGGTACTGTTCAACGTATATGTAGAGGAAATGATTAAAGAGGCATGGGAAGAACTGGAGGTAGGAATGAAAGTCGGAGGGGAGTTCGTCAAATCGGTTAGGTTTGCTGATGACCAAGCATTAGTTGCTCAGTCCGCCAAGGGGTTGCAAGCATTGCTGAGTGAATTGGAGGTTCAGTGCGATAGATATGGGATGAGAATCAATATTAATAAAACAAAGGTTATGCGATTTTCCAGAAAGAAAAAGGCTAAGCTAAATATTGAAATAGGTGGGGAAAAAATAGAGCAGGTAGAACAGTTTACATATCTCGGAAGTGTTTTGGACCAATACGGTCAAAGTGGTAGGGACGTAAGGAGAAGAATTGCGCTAGGCAAGGAGGCTTTCTCAAGGAGGAGGGAGTTGATGACGGGGACGTTGAGTAGGGATGTTAAGACAAGACTCGTAAAAACTCTGATATGGAGCGTAGCTATGTACGGCGCGGAAACGTGGTCGCTGAAGCAGGAGGATAGACATAGATTAAGGGCTTTTGAAATGTGGGTGTGGAGAAGAATGGAGAAGGTGAAATGGACCGAAAGGAAAATAAATGAGGAAGTACTAGAAATGGTGGGGGAGGAGAGGGGTTTGTTGAGAGAAATCCTATGGAAGCAGGAAAAATGGATGCAAGGCGTATTGAGCGGTAGTGGAATGTTGAAGAGGGTAATAGAGGGGAGAATGTTGGGAAAGCGAGGTAAGGGCAGGAACAGGATAGGGATGTTGGACGGGATGAAGGGAGGAAAGAAGTACACCGAGATGAAGAGGGAGGGACCTGATATAGATTAGTTTGATAGGTGGGGAGTCACAAATTGTTTATTTGATAGTTGTGTCCATCCAAAAACCTACCTTAAACGGTAGATTACCTAATAATAATAATAATAATATATACATACACACATTCATACTTCACTGAGAAATTTAAGCACTTCTTATTTGCTCGAAAGATACCAAATAAAATCAGACGACAAACCACTTCTCTGTTCTATAATTCAGGAAGTTAAACCTAGAAATTCACTCTAACACACACATAATGGTGTAAAGAGGCATGCATGCGCATGGCCCTGCCTTTATGTAATTGTAAGTGCATAGATTTTTGTAATTATGCGCCAGTGGATATTTTTGCCTAGTGGATGCTGGTATCCTGCGGAGGTTTACGGTGTATTGCTTAGTTATAGATAAAAGCAAGCCCGATAAGGGATCAGATAACGGTTTGCATATTTGAAGAGACAAACTAATGGGAGTGAAACAACATCTAATACCCGAAAAATCATATAGCACATTGGGTGGAGCTGCAGGTGCCCAGGGTGCCTTGCTCGGGAACCGAACCCGGGACCCTCCGGTCAGTACTCCCCTGAACTACCGCGGACCAAATATTATTTATTATTTGACACTAATGGGAGTGTACACGGGAAAAGAATAAAATTTAGGGTAAGCCTTTCCCGTTAAAGTTTTGTGTAAATAAGTGAAAGACGGTATCTTTGAACATTCTACACGCTTAAATGAACTTGACTGATGTGGAAAAGTCTACTCGAGTCTTCCATTGGATCAGTTCCTCTAGCGATGAGGCCAACGTTTTGGAATCATCAGTCCTGAGGATGGAAATCGACTCTTTTTCCAAAACGTTGTGGTCATCGGTGGAGGACCTGAGTTGTTGGAAATCCCGAGTAGACTTTTCTTTTGCAATTCACCGGGAAAGCACAAGATCATAATTAAATTTATGGGTTTTTAGATGACTGGTTAGGTATCATTATGGTCATGAGATAACAATTAACTTGTTAGACATTGCTAACTTTTCATGAGAATGGGTTAGCCTAGAACCAACCACGTCATTTCACTAAATTTCTTAGAATATCGCAAGATGTTTTTTAATTATTTTTATAATTACTTTCTAATGTTTAAAATTAGAGTATGCATATAAAAATCATTCAAAATCAGTTTTCCTTAATTGTCCTTAAGACATGGAGTAAAATTTGTACGTCGACGTTTTTTCTGAGTAAGACGAGCAAACAATGAACCACTGACGCTTGCATGGTTACCAGGGACTTTTTAGCCCGTTTAAGCTTCGGATAGAACTGTGTATGAATTTTGAATGATGGTGTCGAAGGAAAAAATACTCATCGATACCAGAATTAGAGCTGTTGAAGGTTATGATACCAACCAATGGGCTAGTTAATGCATATTAGAGCGTCCTAGTGCATATCCCGTCTACTGGACCAATACGCCTACAACTGCAATACGCAATGTGATAAATAAATTAAAATAATTCTAACCTCAACTCATAAAAGCGGATTATCAGCATCAGAGTATCAGGCAACGATCGTTAAAACTATAAAATTTAGCATAAAGCAAGTTATATTGTTCGACTCATGAAACAGGACTATTATTTCCATATCACCTCATCTTAAAATTTAAAAAATATCTGCATTTCTAGTTTCGAGGGTATAAAATACTGATAAAATACGAGAAACAACATTTCAGTGAGATGAATAGATGGTAATGCATTTATAAGTTCAAAAAGCAATGAAGTTAATGCGACACATGTCTGAAGGCGCATTTTCCATTTGGATCATTTCGACCTCCTGTTTCAATTGAAAAGTTACTTTCTCGAATGAGAGATAGAATGGCCTCCTCCCGAAATGTTATAGTTTACCAAATAAAGCGTCAGGAACGACTTAATAGTATCGTAAATGACATCAAGAAATGGCACGTTCTCGAGACAATATGAAAAAACTATTTGTTTACTTGGGAGGCACAAGGCTGCGTACATATCACACATTCTCCAGTCATACAAAGTGAATTCGGAATACTCAATTATTTTGGAATTGTTAACTTGCACAGCTCAATAGTATGTAAGTATATTTTTCCGATTCATTGGAGAGGTTCAATAGAATAACTTCCAATATTTTATGTTCTTAGACATAAAACATCATTAAAAAATGTAAAAGAAAATATACAATCTGCAAGAACTTTAATTAGCCGAACAATATTTTAATATCGAAAAGTAATACAAATATTTTCTCGACTTGGCTGTTGAAATTTGCAACACAGAATAATCTCTGAATATTAGAGAGAACTTAAAAATTTTTATGAAGACGAAAAATGTTGTGAATGTTACACATAAAAGGTATAAAGAGTAAATCAGAAGGAATCGTATTGCAGCAAAAAATAAGAGAATTTAGATGCAAGTTGTTCTGATTTGTATTTAGAAGCAGGCTATTTGGTAGATATTGTACTATTTTCTATGAATGCATACTTTAAATTCCTCCATCAAAATTTCCGAATATCTCACCGTATTTTGAACAAATAACTACGGATGGTTTCCGGCAGACCTCAAATGAAACTACTACTCCTCGCAATAGGGCAAAGAGTAAAGCCAAAATCCCGTCCCTTAGAGGAAAGTAAACTCTCGAAGTATTGACGCAAAGCGATTTCTCCAGGTGATCATCCAGACACGCACGCACAATCTTCGAGAAGGAAGAAGCCCTGGCCAGCAAGTGGACAAAGGCGATCCCGTCTAACTCGAAGACGGTGCACAGGAGAGCTCAGACACACTCGAGGCGTTGACTCTGTCGCATAGGCCACGCTTCATAACTTATTATCGCTAAGAACGCTGTCAAACTGAGGACTTCTCTCCTCGGAACGAAACCCAATTGCCACCATTTAAACTGGGAGGGAGCGATAATAAACTTGAATGCTTGGGCGCATACGGAAAGGGAGGCAGAACGGAGGGCGGGGCGGAAGGAGGGAGGGAGGAGGGGGAGAGGGGGGGCGAGAGAGGAGGGGGGAGAGGGGTCGGGGGCGGTCGGAAGGGTTGAAATTCCCAGGAGGGAATGGAATGCGGAATGCGGCCGGAATGAGAATTCGAGGGGGGGAAGGGAGGAGGCGGAGGAAAGGCATTTGGTTTCGCCGGGAAGGCCTTGTTGACGCTAATAGCAGTGGTGGGGAAGGAGGCCTGTTTAAGGAGGAGGTGCGAAGGAGGGGGTGGGGGCGGAGAGTGCGCCGTGCTCTGCGAATTTCCTCCGACGCCCTCCTTTCTCTCCCTTTCCGTGCGTGAGTGCGGACGAGGGGTGCGTCCCCCCGGCGAACGCCAAAAGCGCGTCGGGTGCCAGCCCAGTGATCTGCCGGGTAGGCGATGAATTATGCCCTTCCCGAGAGGGTCTCTTTCCGGGCGAATCGTGCCCTTCGGAAGGCTACATGAAACGAACAATTTCGGAAACAAAGAGCAAATTCGTACCGCGGTGAGTGAGTCCCTCTTCGTTCATCATAAATGATATCCGATCTCTATTTTCGGCAATATTAGGAAAAGTAACATCCTAGCATGTGTTTTCAGTTCTCTTTTTCAAAGCCGAATGAATTCTGGTTCAGACCGAATTCACTGCGAAAGAAGTAGGTATTCAATACTACTGCGACCAAAATTAAACTGTACTCAAAATGAATGAGAAACTTTCAATAATTTAAAAATTTTAAACTTCTACAGTATGATGTTCTATTTCATGCTCAAATTTGGATTGGCCTTCGTCCAGAAAGTGATACCCTGGTCATACATCGTCTGTCACTCGTTTTAAGAAAGGAAAATCCTTTATTATTTTTAAGCATTTTGGCATGTAAGTTGGGTTTTGAGTGGACACACACAGAACAACGATGAGTCCCTTTGTCTATTTTAACAAAACTCATCCTGGCAACTTACACTACAGCTGAGAATTATTAGATCCCGCACACACATTTCATCCCGTCCAACATCCCTATCCTATTCCTGCTCCTTCCTTATTTGCCTAACATTCTCCCCTCTATCACAGTCTTCAACATGCTATTGCTAATTATTCCTTGCATCCACTTTTCCTGCTTCCATAGGATTTTTCCCAACAAACCCCTCTCCTCCCCCACCATACCTAGAATTTCCTCGTTGTTTCCCATTCGGTCCACTGAATCTTCTCCATACTTCTCCACGCCCACATTTCAAAAGCCTCCAATCTACGCCTATCATCCTGTTTCAAAGACATTGTCTCTACGACATAAAAAACTACGCTCCTTATCACAGAGAGTACGGACCGTTTCTTATCACGCTTACACAATACCCCTTTCATCACCACCCTCCTCCTTGTGGAAGTGTCTTTGCACCACTCTATTCTTTTTAAAATACTTTAGGCCTCAAAGAGGTGAGGTAGAATGATGGCGGAGTGACAGTTATAGATTAATACTCAGCAGAAGGCAGCAGAGCCAGCGCGATGTGGCAAAACATGATGAATAAGCGTATTACGCCTAAAGCAAGTAGCTGACGGAATATTATTTGTACTCGCAGTAGTGAAAGTTGAGGCAACGCACTTCGTTATTATTTACATACCACCCGTCAAAAGGAGAAATAAATCGATAAGCTATAAGAACAGTTAGAAGAATTATTGATCGGTTGGAAACTGGAAGGAAACGTTTGATAGTGATGGGGGACTAGAACGTGCCAATGGGCTAAGGGAGAGATGAGCCAATTGAGGCTGGTGACCACGATTAAGAAGCAAGAAATGACTGCGGGGAGATATCAATTGAATTTTGCAGAAGACAGGGTTAATCATCACCACCACTTGATTTTGACACCAAAAAAGGTGCATTTATACACGGAAAATTCCAGGTGACTCAAAAACGCATCAGCCAGACTGTATTATGATTGGACAAAACATTAAGGAGCAGCGTGATCGATTCGCACAGTTTCCCGGGAGCGGAAGCAGACTCGGTCCACAATGTAGTCATAATAAAACGTACGGTCCGATTCAAAAACATAAAACAGATATAAGGGTTTAGGAAATAGAATTTGAAAGCACTACTAAGTTCGTGCAAGGATTATCAGCAGGCTGAAGAGGAAATCGTGAGTGAGGGAAAGGATCTGAGTGCCACCGAGGAAAAATGAATACATATCTAAAAGGGATATCAAAAGCCGCAAACGACACCACAGGCACAGTAAAACAGGACAAATGTAAGGCAACCATGGATTGCGGGCGATTTGATTAAAAAAATAGACAAGATAAAGTAGTAAAAGAATTAAAAAACAGAGTATGGTAGATGGGCGTATAAAGATTTAAATAATAAACTGAGGTATAAACAAGCAGAGGAATGGGAGAGAGCTGGATATTGAAGTTTACAAAGTAAGGGTGAAATTGGCGAAATGAAAGAGGAAGATGAAAACACCGTCAGGAAATAAAAAGGGAAAATCGCGGCAAACAATCCAATGTAAGTCTTGAAAAACATGAATTGAACCGGGAAAGATCAAGAGAGATAGAAGAAATAAGGATAAAGTTGATGTTTGTCAAAAAGTAACCAATAAGAGCGAGAGTATTTAGATTCGTGCACCAACACATAAAAGTGCAACAAATTTGAAATTATAAAAATCATTCGCCTTGACAGGCGTTTGAACCCGGAGCCCTCGATGTTTGATCCCACGCTCTCCCTGAACGGGCAAGGGCAATGCATTTCCACGTTATGGTTCGGGCCAGCCAAAATATAAATATTTCTAATCAGTCCAAATATAGTTTAATGTAAGTTTGTCAAGGTCAGTAAAATCAATAATAACAACTAAGGGAAATTTGTGAAATCAGTCTTAGGGGAATTTTTTTTGTCTATCAGATAAACCGATAAACATCTTCTGAGACATTTTTTTCTTCATACTATAGTTATATTACGGTGGGATCTATGAAATATTATAATTCAACTTAGTTCCTTTTCCGCCCTCATTCGATATCAAAAATGAATTATTCCTGTTTTCAAAATTCATGCCTTCAATATAGTTGCCATTATTCACTTTAATAATGTTATAAATAATAAATACATCAAAATAACCTATTTATTTGGAAAAAAATAAAAATAACAAAAATATATATCCTACATATACCGAAATACACAGTCATATTAGGTTTAGATTGACCAGTGCGTCCAGCAGATATGGAAGAATTCAGTTCATGAATTAATACGCACAAAGACACGCACGATATGATAAAGTTGATATCTGCTGATCCACAGATGTTATACCTCTTGTCGCTAGTGCATTTTTACATCACTTCTTCCCACAAAAATAAATCTAACCTGTAAAGAGCGATGCTTTCGTCGTGGAGTTATTGCTCGTCATCGACTAACCGATGAGCAATCAGCATCATTCAGAATTATGAAAAAATAATCAATTTTGACCGATCGTCTTTTTCAGCGCGCCAGCTTAATTTTCTTAAAATCCAAATGTCTTCGTAGTGCTCCGTCTCGTTGCATCGCAGAATGGATTTCCCGAGGCATTCCCTGCCCTTCAACGCAAATCCATTAAGGAAGTCACCCAACGCGACTCTCGTGTGATTGGATTTTGGCCGATTTATAATTATATAATATTAATATAAAACAATTAATCGCATGAAATAAGCCATCTTATCTTCATAATTTACTCGCTTGCATGATGGATAAAATTAACAACAGTTAGATAGAACATTTGCAAAAAAATATTTGGCCCATAACATTTTTGGAGTCCTTAGATATCCTTTTATTTCAATTCCCATATGCTTTGTCTAAGAAATGGCAAATATACAATTCTAAGACTTTAAGACCAATATTTGAGAAATTCTTCTGTGTAATTACTACCCTACCATGACCGATTGTAATTATGCAGCCATTGATACTTTATTGCACACATCGATTTCATCTGCTATTTTATCGTGAGACTCGGAATTGAGCAAATACATCCGCTTTAAGAAAGGTTAATACAGTGGGCAATGGTTACCTTTTTCCAAAGTTTACTGGAAGCTTTCTCACAAAAATTGCAGTTGTGCAAATGAATCCAGGTCCCGTTAAATACGTTTGGGGATAAGATCGTCGGTTAATTGTATAAAGGTATCAAAGGTAAATTTTTCTGGCCATTTATTTTAAACATCGACACCGTTATTTTCCGCAGTTTCGACCGACGTCTTTGGTCGAAGGAAAGAGGAAAGGAGGGAGGAATGGTGGAGGAGAAGAGTCCCCTAAGAAGAAGACGCCCCCATCAAGCACCCTCGAGAAAGCCAACGGACCCGCATTACTTTTCTGATAACACGGGGACGTCTCGCAGCGCCGAGCCAACAATACGATCCCCTGTCAACGAGTGCCAAGAGAAAGGGCCCCTCTCCTTCCCGACGAAGGAAAGGAACAACTTACAAACATCACCACGTGGATGCCCTACCCTTCCCTCTATTTACGAAGAGCTCCTCCAAAATTCTCCAGCCCACCACTACTCGACCGTTCCAATAGAAACATTTCATGACATCACGTGACCTCTGCCGTAATTGTTGTATTTGTGTTTATAACTTGTACTTTTACCTGAACCTGAAAGCCAGCGCTAGGGTGTGTGGCCATGAGTGCATAGACAAATGCTGCCCCGAACGCCTTCAGCCCCACCGCGGTGGGAATGCTATCCTGATTCCTTAGCGTGCATGGAACGATAATTGACGTCTTCAATCTATCTGTTCTAATATTCATCTCTCTAATTTCATTGACATGATCTTTCTAATCGTAGTACGATGTGGGTTATAATATATTTTCAACACCACTGCTGAAGAGAATCCTTCCAATTTATGCAAGAGTTCAATCTGTGTAAGTTAAACTACGCTCCATTGAGTTACTCCCAGCCTAGCTGCTCTAATATTTTGGATAAGCTACTTAGTTTATCATTACAACGTCTTACAAATCTAGCTCCTCTACACTGTACACGATCAAATTTGGCCATAAACCTAACTTCGGGAGGATCCCATATACTAGCAGCATACTCTAAATGAGGCCTCTCCGACGACAGATAACTTTTCTCCTTGATCTTTTAATCACATTTACCAAGTACTCTTCTAATAAATTGTAATATTTTGTTAATCAGTCAACGTATTTCCTTTAGTGTGTGTTGCACCCAGAAGAGGTCGTAGGTGAGGATAACGCCTAGGTATTTAGTTGAGTCTACACAATCAATTTCGGCGTTCCCGATGGATTGTAGCCGAAATTCACCAGGAGTTAGTTCATCACAAGAAGTATTAACGTACAGGATAGGGACTGTGCGAGGATATATATATATATATTTTTTTTTAGGTAATCTACCGGTTAAGGTAGGTTTTTGGATGGACCCAACTATCAAACAAACATTTTGTGACTCCGCACCTAGCAAACTAATCTATATCAGGTCCCTCTTCATCTCGGTGTACTTCTTTCCTCCCTTCATCTCGTCCAACATCCCTATCCTGTTCCTACCCTTACCTCGCTTGCCCAACATTCTTCCCTCTATTACCCTCTTCAACATTCCACTACCGCTCAATACGCCCTTCATCCATTTTTCCTGCCTCCATAGGATTTCTCTCAACAAACCCCTCTCCTCCCCCACCATTTCTAGTACTTCCTCATTTGTTTTCCTTTCGGTCCATTTCACCTTTTCCATTCTTCTCCACACCCACATTTCAAAAGCCTCCAATCTACGTCTATCCTCCAGCTTCAGCGACCACGTTTCCGCGCCGTACATAGCTACGCTCCATATCAGAGTTTTTACGAGTCTTGTCTTAACATCCCTACTCAACGTCCCCGTCATCAACTCCCTCCTCCTTGAGAAAGCCTCCTTGCCTAGCGCAATTCTTCTCCTTACGTCCCTACCACTTTGACCGTGTTGGTCCAAAACACTTCCGAGATATGTAAACTGTTCTACCTGCTCTATTTTTTCCCCGCCTATTTTAATATTTAGCTTAGCCTTTTTCTTTCTGGAAAATCGCATAACCTTTGTTTTATTAATATTTATTCTCATCCCATATTTATCGCACTGAACCTCCAATTCACTCAACAATGCTTGCAACCCCTTGGCTGACTGAGCAACTAATGCTTGGTCATCAGCAAACCTAACCGATTTTACGAATTCCCCTCCGACTTTCATTCCTACCTCCAGTTCTTCCCATGCCTCTTTAATCATTTCCTCTACATATACGTTGAACAGTACCGGTGACAATGGGCAACCCTGCCTTACACCTCTTCCTAACACTGCCCATCCGGACTCTCCGTTCCCCACTCGCACCTGAGCAGTCTGAGACACGTACAGGTTGCGGATCAGTCTCCTGTCCCTCCAATCCATTCCTGTTTTCTGCAATACACGCATTAATTTTTCCCAATTCACTCTATCAAACGCTTTTTCGAAATCTACAAAACAGGCAAAAACGTCCTGATTGTATTCTATATTCCTCTCGACTAGTGATCTCATTACTGCAATGGCATCACGCGTACCTCTTCCTTTCCTGAACCCAAACTGATCATCCCCTAAGTAATCATTTGCCTTACTCTCTATCCTTTGGTTGATGATCCTGAGAATAACTTTAGCTGCGTGGGATATCAAACTTATTGTTCTGTAATCCTCACATGACGAAGCCTTTGCCTTTTTTGGAATAGGAACTAACACCGATCTCACAAAATCTTCCAGCCAGATTCCTTCCTCATAGATACTACGAATCAGTCCATATATGGCCTTCTTCCCACCTTTCCCTAACCATTTTAACATTTTTTCAGGAATATTGTCCACCCCCACAGCCTTATTTGCTTTCATCTCCTTTAATGCCCTTTCTATTTCATCGTCGAGTATGCCTGGACCTAAGCTATCTTCTTCTACGTCATGTTCCTTTTCTATGTCTAACCTTGTCGGCCTAAGTTCTTTACCATACAGTGTTTCTATATATTCCTTCCATCTCTCTTGGATTTTTCCTGGTTCAACTATTATCTTACCCCATTTATCTTTAACTGTTAGCACACATCTTGCCTTCTTACTTCCCGATAATAACTTAACCTTGCTGTATAGAGCACCAATTTCACCCTTCTTCTGTAAACTTTCCATATCCTCGCATTGCGTTTTCCACCATTCTTCTTTTGCTTTATTTGTGACCCTTCTCAATTTATTGTTTAACTCTTTGTACTTCGTTTTGCCTAACTATGTGTTTACATTTTTCCATCTTCTTCTCTCATCCATCTTTGCAATCATCTCATCCGTTACCCATGGTTTCCTTATCCTTTTCCCGTTAACGGTTCCTATAGTGTCTTTAACGGCTTCCAATATCCCTTTCTTGATACATTACCATTTTTCTTCGATAGTACTCAGTTCTTTACCGTCATCCATCATTTTCTCTACAGCCTCCTGATACTCCTTCCTCGTTAATTCATTTACTGCTTCTAAATTCCATTTTTTAGCCCGCCGCCCTTGCCTTATCTTCTTGAAACGAACATTACATTTCATAACAACTAAATTGTGGTCAGAGTCCGCATCCGCTCCTGGGAAACTGTGCGAATTTATCACACTGTTCCTAAACCTGTGCCTAACCATAATATAATCTAATTGATACCTTTCTGAGTCACCTGGCATTTTCCATGTATACCTACGCCTTTTGTGGTGTCTAAACCATGTGTTAGTGATGACTAACCCCTGTCTCCTGCAGAATTCAATTGCTTTCTCCCCGCGTTCATTCCTCGTGCCTAACCCATAGTCCCCCACCTCACCACCATCTCTTCCTTCGCCTACCGTCGCATTCCAATCCCCCATCACTATCAAATGTTTCCCAGCAGGAACACTCGCGATGATATCCTCTGACTCATCATACATCCTATCGACTTCTTCCTCCTTGTGGTTGCTCGGTGGCATGTATACCTGAATAATGACCAAGTTCGTCGGCTCTGCTTTAATCTCTACGAGTAAAATTCTATCTGTCGCTTGCTCTATGTTGACTACGCTTCTTCCTACCCCTTTATTTAAAATTACGGCAACCCCTCGTTGGCTCTCGTCCCCGCCGCTGTATATTATTCTATAATTGTCACTCCAGTAATCCCCGCTATCCTTCCATCTCACCTCGCAGAGGCCTAAAACATCTATGTTACCTCTTTCCATCTCTCGCTTAATATTTTCTAATTTGCCTCTCCTCAACATGATATATATATATATATATATATATATATATATATATATATTTCAGGTAATCTACCGGTTAAGGTAGGTTTTTGGATGGACCCAACTATCAAACAAACATTTTGTGACTCCCCACCTAGCAAACTAATCTATATCAGGTCCCTCTTCATCTCGGTGTACTTCTTTCCACCCTTCATCTCGTCCAACATCCCTATCCTGTTCGCTCTCCTCAAATTTATGAGTAAAAGAATACATTTTTGCAAGGTTTTGTTCTACTATCCAGTATATATATATATATATCGATGATGCGGAAGTACTCACGAGAGCAATATAACTTTTGGACGGCACAATAGAACACAGAATAAAACAGATAACACGTAAAAGAACACTCACACTGTAGATGATTTAAGTTTTCGGCCTACTCCGAGGCCTTCTTCAGGTCAGACTCTGTCCTGAAGAAAGCCTCGGAGTAGGCCGAAAGCTTAAATCATCTACAGTGTGAGTGTCCTTTTACGTGTTATCTGTTTTATTCTGTGTTCTATTGTGCAGTCCAAAAGTTAAATATATATATATATATATATATATATATATATATATATATATATATTCATTCACATTGAAATAGAGATAAGGAAAATGGTAAAGGAACACATATAAAAGGCGAACACAAGAGAGGTGGGGGTGGCGGATGTGAGCAGATCACGAATGTAAAAATATTTTCATCGACCGGGACTTGAACACCGGATCTCTCCACTTGCGGGGCGGATGCTCTAACCAGCTCCCTAACGCCATCTTCTGGGTAATGATTCGGAGCACATTGGCGCTTTATAAGATTGCAGATTTCAGTGTAAAAGTACCCATCCTCGATAGCTCAGGTGGTTAGAGCATCCGCCTGGCAAGTGGAGAGATCCGGTGTTCAAGTCCCGGTCTAGGAAACTATTTTTACATTCGTGATCTGCACACATCCGCCACCCCCACCTCTCTTGTGTTCAGCCTTTTTATGTGCTCCTTTACCGTTTTTCTTATCTCTATTTCAATGTGAATGAATATTTATTCACCATATGGCGGTATTTCGTGTTTGAATGTATATATATATATATATATATATATATATATATATATATATATATATACACATTCAATTTTTGAATTGAATTGAATTCAAAAGTTTGAATGTATATATATATATATATATACATTCAAACATATATATATATATATATATATATATCCTAATTCCTCTTGAGAAAGGTGGTTGCACCACCGAAAATTCGAGAACCAGTGAGTCCCTCTTTTATATGTTTTAGTTTCTGTGTTTGTTATGACTATTAGTGAATTTACATTATATATATATATATATATATATATATATATATATATATATATATCTTCTAATTCCTCTTGAGAAAGGTGGTTGCACCACCGAAAATTCGAGAAACAGTGAGTCCCTTTTTTATTTGTTTTAGTTTCTGTGTTTGTCGACTAGTTAGTGAATTTACATTATTGTGCTCATTCGTGGGTTTTTCAAGAAAGTGATATATATATAAATATATATAAATATATATGTAAGTATATATATGTATCTATATATATATATATACATACATACATACATATATATATATTTCTTTTTCTTACAGGTTCCCCCCACCTTTCCTTACCTACTTGATAACCCCAACCCCTTCATCCCTTACCCTTCCCTCTTGGTGCTACACCCCCGGCCACACACCTTTTTTTGGTTGCTTGCAGGGTATTTATGTAGATGTAGATGGAGTAGACGTTCGGAAGGGATATCTATTTCACCAAATATTCATACTACGCAATTTTTTAAGTTTTATTCTGATTGCCAAGTGTCGCATCATCGTTGCATAGCATTACAATATATAACGATCTATTTACAATTTAAAATTTAGAATTATTATGATTAAAATTGTAAATTTCAAGTTTATACCCGAAGGTACATCTCATTCGATGGCTAAGATCTTTACTCCGTCCTTAAAACACATTAAATAAGGCCCAAATGCTCTCAAGAAAGCTGTGATGCTCCAGCTGTTTCCGGGAGGAGTCGACTCAAGTCAGAACCACAACACCAACCCTTATACTCAGATCCTCACGACAAAATATAACGGATTATCAACTTACGTCTTGTCTTTCGATTCCATATCTCTTGTTGTTTGTCCGTACATGAGTTGATACTTATGCTACATCAAGGGTCTCACACTGCCAGAATTCAGGGCCAGGGCTGGAGAGAATGCGGAGAGGAGACGAAGAGGAGCCTTGGGAAGGGTTGGCATTTGGAGAGACGAGCTCACAACCACACCAAATGACAACAACTCATATTTTTTCACAAAAAAAAAGCTAAGAACTGAAGGGACCCCCATCGCCGTTAACAACGATTCTGTTCCCAAAGTCCATAATAACATATTTCCAGGCGTCAAATTAGAAAAACATCTAAAATTGAACCGTGGTTATGATATTTTTTTAGTGAATTCACAGCTGCAAAGAGTTAATTGCTCCTCGCTCCTTAATTACATAGACAAGTCGCCCGACCACTGAACCCTAACCCAGCTTCTTCTCTTTCCTCCCGTCATCCTTCCTGACGTCATCTGTTCTTGTCCAATTTGCTTTCCTTTCCTTACACCTTATCACTTCACCCAATTGATTACATCTCAAATCAATACTTTTACCTCCGCTACATTGCAGCTACCTGTTTTACAACAACGAAACAGTCCACGATGAACTGGATATTTAACATATTTTTATTGGTCTCCTCCCGAAATCCCGAAGTTTTTTCGTCTTACCTACAGTGAAATAGCCGCCATTGCTTTAAAATCATTTATCATTAACAAAGCATTTGATAAATCGAGCAAAACAAGGCGGTTCTTTAGCAAGTTCCATCTGATTAAAACTAAGGTAAACACTTGTGCATCAACGACACGTGTACTTATAGCTTCTTACTTTCCTAAAATCTCTCTCGAATGTTTTCAGCCATGAAATATTTGGAGAAAAACATAAAACAGTGAAGCCTTAGCCCATTTCGAAGTACTCTCCCACTTTGGGATCTCACACACTTATCCCAGCGTCTCTTCCACTTTTCAAAATGATGAGCAAAGTCCTTTTGATCGGAATGGTCATCAGCTGCCTCGTGGCAGTCTCCTTTATCTCGCCAACCGACTACTGGGGAGACTGGGCTCATGTCTCAGGGTCACAGCCGTAGACCCACGACTCGTCTCCAGCCACGCGAGATCGTCTGCGGTTTGGACGAAGCCCCGTGCAACTGCCGCACGAAATTCTTGACACTGGAGAGATAACATGACGAATCAGCTGATGGCCATTCCGATGAAAACAACTTGGCCGATTGTTTTTAAAGCGCAAGAGAGTCGACGGGATAAGAGTGTGAGGTTCCAAAAGGGGAGCAAGCACTTGAAAGGGGACGACTAAGGCCTCCTCGTTGTTCTAGGTGGGCTATTTTTCTCAAAATATTATATGGCTAGATACCTTCTGGACAGACCTCGTATGTTCCTCTTCCATCGACCAAATGAAATTTCCGGAAAAACTCCATATTGTATCCCCAGAAGACGGGCAAATTTACAAATTTAATGTTCAATGCTCATCGAGGAAAAACCGAGATCATAAACTGATCTAAATATAATCTGACACTTAACAGACACAGACGAGGAAATGCCACCGATCAGTGGACTGCCAACTGCACAACCGGCAGCGATAAATACCCTACACGAGCAACGTCAACGAAATGCCACCCTTACGAGCCCAGCGGTGTGGGAATGTTGGAGGGAGAGAAGATTGGCAAGCCTAAGGAAAACTATGGAGTAGAAGATTGGGAAGTATGAGAAGGGGAGAGCACAGCGCCTGCAAAGAGGGAAAGCGAAAAATTGGATTCGGGCTTTCCGCCATCGCCCGAGACGACCGGTGTGGACACGCGTGTGAAACGGCCGATTTCTATGCCGATGCAGCCAGCTCTCTCTTTCTCCACCCACGGGGGCGAGGCGGGGGGGGTGCCTTTGATGGGGGAAGGGGGAAAGAACCGGCGTGGCGCAGAGGCGTCTTGGGCGATGCGGGGAGGAGAGGGTCCGAGAGGCGGGGAGAGGAGGATGGGGTAGCCGACTGAACAAACGCTAACGAAATCAAAAGAACGTCCAGCGACTAATTGTGGAACAAATGCACAATCAACCCACGCCGAACTTCAACAATGGTAACGGCCGGCAGTCATCCAGCCGGCAACTGGAACCTAGACACGAGCTTTAGGTGGTGACGATAGAGATTTCAGCTGAGGCAACTTAGCCAAAATGGCAAGAACTAGAGAAATATGTACGTAGATATATGCATAAGAAACTTCAAAGGAAAACGCAAGGAGTTCATTAATATTGAACGCAGTGATTTCAGAATAGAGATCAAAAATAGGCAAAAGCAACTTTGAGCTTATCGAATGCCTTTCCTCCTGTTGACATTTCAATCCCCCTTCTTTTTCCGTCTCTCTTTTCTTCAAGTGTTCCCTCGATCATTCTCAGCTGAATGAAATCTACACGCAGTGTGCGGACACAGCCCTCGTCCTCCGTATAACTACCGACGCTTTCCTCTCCTCCAATCGTGGCCACCCACCTTAGACAAAGTATAGATGAGCGAATAGGTTCCCGCCAGCGGGGCATTAGGCCGGGAGGCTGTTTAAATCGCCCCGGGGGGGCTCGTTGGAGGGTGTTGTAGTGGGGGCAAGGAGGGAATGGCGGATGCGATCCTCAACCGCCGAACTAATTTATGCGAGCAATGCATTCAGATGGGGAGGTGGGGGAGCCATTGCGGGAATTCTCGGGTCTTCCCGCAGACCCACCGCCCCTCCCCGTCCCCTTCCCCCGTAGCCCGATCCTCCTTGGGGCCTCCTCCCAGCATTCCCTGCCCCGCCTCACTCACGCGCCTATATTTCGTCCCACTTGATGCGCCATTTTCCGCACGGACCCTTCTTCCTCCCGCCCCTCCGAACCCTTTCGCCGCCCCACTCCAAGGGCGCTAATCTCCCCCCCCTGCATAAGTGGCGGAAAGGGGCGGAGGGAGTCTGGGCGTCGGCCCTGAATAGAAAAGCCGTCGACGCCGCCTCCTTGGCCGGAACCGCCCACGACGATTTGCCGCCTTCAGCTCTTTTCCCCCCGGCTGACACTTTTCCTTCGACCGAATTGGAATCGAAGAGTGCTTCGAAGATGCTTCGAAATCAGAAGTTCCTCCTCCTCCGGCGCGATAATCCTCTCTTAAACGCTACTCTCAATGCTAGGAGTGAATGCGATGTGTTCGTTTTTTGTATATTCCAAGGAACACCTGTGGGAATCTGCCAAAAATTAATTCAGAAGGGCTTTCAATAGGTATAAAGCCCTTTTGTCAAGCGGGAACTGTAATTGAGGATCGTGGGCGATTTCCCTTATAGCACGGGAGCTGGTGGTATGCTTGCTGTGAACCTGATATTTACACTTGTAAGATTTGCTCACGTTTAACGAGGATACCTAGCAGAGTACAGAAGAGGCAAGTCTTCCACGTTACCACAGTTGTCTGGTCTGTCCGGGGGGGGGGGGTTGAAAAGTTTGCGAATCGGACACATTTTTTTTCGTCTTAAACCTAGCCAAACGATCGATTGGGATGCCAAGACCCCTTTTGATAAATTTAAGACGATTTTGGTGCGCCGATTCCGGAAGCCGGGCCCGCAAATTTGCAAAAGAAATTTGCGAACCGGACATTTTTTTGCGTCTTAAACATGGCCGAGTAGTCAATGGAGATGCAAAGACCCCGTTTTGACCATTTTTAGGCGATAATGGTGGGTCGGGTCCGAAAAACGGGCCCGCAAAGTCACTCCATGGGCCCTCCCTATAATAACTCTATGCCCGCTGTTAACCAAAACTGTATAGCATCCCTTGGGAAATTAATTCAAAAGCTTATTACATCTGCTTTAGAAGAAGAAGAAGAATATGAGAGCATGTGACTAATACTCTTTGTCTAAGCGTTATTGAATACCTAGTAGACACCACGAAGACATGATAATTGACACTGAATATATTTACAACATCCTAGACACCATCCAGCTAGAAATCTAATTTTGAAACAATCAATTTGCTCCAGGTAAGTTGCGATTATCAAAGATTATATTATTTCCCAGCACCTGGAAGTCCACTCTATTATTTCCTTTCCAAGTACCTTTATCGGCTAATACTCCCACGCATTCTTTGATGTCAATCGGATGAAAAAATTGAGATAAATTAAAGTGCGTGGTAGACATCCGAGGCACGTACATTTTTCCGTCCTTTTCAAAACTATGTAAAACAATCCTTATATGAGGATGTTTCATTTTGGGCTCCATTATTCTCGGAAAGGACAGACAAATTTACGTGCCCAACCACTGTCTACCACGGACTAAAATTTTTCCGGAAATAATTATCAGATCTCCGTCCGGAATCACGGAATATATAATACATTCAACATATAATACAAGACCCTTGTGTCTGAAAGAACATGTATGCAGCTGCCTCCCGGGAAACACCAAGTCTCATTATTTCAATTTTTTAGAAAGTTTTTCCCGACATTTTTCACTTCTCTTTTGGTTCTATACGGCCAGGCTAAGCCAAAAGAATGTAAATTTTGCTTCCACTGATTCTCTGTTAACTCGAAATGAAGTCACGATTCTTCTCTGATATCAATCAATAAGATGTGCCATCCAGAAATTTTCAGGCCAAAAATCAGGCAACCCCTGGACCCCCGGAAATTCCCTGTACTAAATGTGATATGATTATATTGAAAAATAAATTAAATCCTAAATCCCTTGCGTAAAGGAAAAGGCCCGTCCATCCGAGAATTAACATTGAAGCGTCATTCCATGCAGGAGTCCGTTCACAGATCCGCCAAAATATCAGACAAGTGTTGGGAATTCATATCGCCAACAGTTTAAGATTCACCCTCGATAAATGGTATTTGCAACCTGCAAACCCTGTCCAGCATATATCGTATATTTTGCTTCTTTCCTTGACTCCGTAAGAGTTCTGATCCCTCTGCTGGGTACTGATTTTTGCAGGCCCCTTACAATAGAATAATTCAAATTTATGAACATTGGGGAAGAAGTTGGATCCTAATGTGATGAGAAATGAAAACCATGCGAAATCTTCTAATTTGAATAATGCTTCACACTGGGACAAAAGTCGCCGCTAAATCCCCTCTCGCCTCCTCAATTTCTCTGAAAGTAAACTACTCTAACCCATTGACGCACCACCGGACGTAAACGGACACTCGAATATAAAATTGGCTTATTCAGCTCAGAGGAGGATGGAAATGCATTACTAAGTTTGCATTGTCTGATCTTTCCGAACTGGACATTAGTTTTGGGTGTGAACCCTTCCTAAGAGGTGAAAAACGGATCCAAAGCACAAAGGACGGAAAACCCGATCCAATAATCGAAGTAATTGTCATGAATTTAAGTGTATTCCATATTTTCAGAGCAATCAGTTGGGTCCACGACCCCCCAGGAATGTAAAAGGGGCAGGGAAAATGTTCGTAACTCGTAAGTGATGGGTTTTTCGGAACAATTGTATAAAACAAACAGCCCATTGACATGGCCAAAGAATCAATGTGAATGTTCCAAGATTTTTTGGTCACAATTTGGGATTTTTTGGGTTTGGCCATTTTTTTAGAACGGAAAATTTTGTCCAAAAATCTGATTCCTTGAACGACTTTTAGTTGTATACAATGTTACCAAAATATCTATCACTTCTGAGTGACCGACGAATTTCCTGTCCCAAATGCGCCCAGTTCTACCCTCATTTACACCCCTAAGGGGCTGCGCACGCCATATTGCGCAGCTATATTATGATAATTTTTTAAAAACACACCGGGTATTGGATCGGTTTTTGCCTCATGTGTTCGTGCTTTTGTGATGTTCATAGTTTTTCAGTTATTTATGACGTTTTCCGGCATTCCGGGCCCCTTGTCTATGGCGCCCCCTCTCGAACATGCATTCATCATCTTCATCCGCAAAGTTGTGCATGAGCGCGCCATGATCTCGGAATGGTTTTTGTACCTCGCTTAATGACAGGACCAAGCTTAAAACCACTTCAGATGGGTCGGACGGAGAGAACGAAGATATTGCATTGTATTTTTAAATATTTTCATCCCCTCAGACTTCTTTCACTTCTGAACAGAAATAATTATTATATTTGACGGCGTATAAGACGGCGTATTATGGTTAAAACAAACAATGGCACTTAAAATGTGGAGGTTCGTACTCAATGGGTGAACGTTCAATACGTACTGAATGTTATACGCCACATGGCAAGCGCTGCCTTTTTTATCCTATTGTATTCAGATCCTCATATCTACAGAAATATAATAGCTTTGATTCAATTGAAGAATGTTGTCGTTGGGGTTTTTATCATTAAGCACATCTCCATTATGTGAGGTGAATATCGTGTTGCCCGCTTCTGCGAAGTCGAAAGTGGTGCGAGCGAGATATCGAACAACCACGGTTGTATTGAACTGCTACTCATCACAACCAAACAGTATCAGCTATTCTTACTAGGTCGCATTATTTGTTTTAAAAACACTTAAATGTATGCGACAACAAGAGACGAGAGACTAAGCAATTCAACTTTAAGTGTTAGGCTACGCTACTAAGGATGGACACACGGACAGCCGCAGGGCATTCTGGTCCAACGCCCGACTTAAATTGGTTAAAATTTTCTTATTTCATAAGACTTCAATCATTTAGGCTGTCTTACTTTTTCCCTAATTACACGCTTTTTGTACACTGTTCAACCGTAGTCGTCATTTGCCGCGTGGTATTTTTTCAGAACAAATTTTTTCTCAAACGCCATAACTTAAAGCTACTATCCCTTGATTTGGTGGGGGTGTCAATCTTTCGCGCGGACTGTGAGAACGTTTTTGTTGTGCATGCCCTATGGAAATTAGGGTGTGTCGTTCATGCAGATAAATAGATATTCTGGTTTCCACTTCCTCTTGACCGCTTAATCTAGACTCCTTCTGGTGAAGAAGAAACTTAGTCTACTCTGAGCACATGGAACAAATTACTGTAGCCTAAGTCACGATAGTATTTACATCGATCACTTCTCAAGAAACAAATTCAAGAAAGTATTCTGTTTCGCAGCATCCTATTCAACAAAAAGAGTAACCCTCATTTTTTTCTTTTTCAACCTACGGACTTCCCTTGTTATTTTCTCATTGCTATTTTTAGCCCCTTTTTCTATTATTACAATCATCATCTATACATGGCTCACGATTCCCAGCCGTTATTTGACAACATTCCCATCGGAACGTTAATTTAAGCCTACTTTGAGATTTTAAGGTGATACCAATTTGCTTGCGATTTTCATACACTGATTTAATAAAAAAATTAAAATTTTGAAGTTAGTTCGACGCAAAAACATAATTTGATTTTGCAATTATTCGACACATCCGCGATCCACCCCCTTGTTGATTGCCTTGAAGGCTTGCGGCCCAGACGTGAGACCGCATGTTTTTTAGCCATCATTTGAGTACCAATCTGATTTGCAAATGATACGGAGGATTATCCTTTAGTTCTCTTAAAATTTAACGCCATTGCTCTTATAATTTAGATGGAGCTGAAACGCTCGGGATATATTATGCGAAGCTTTAATAATTATAACTACGTAACAAGCCTTCTGCACGTTTTCGTCGGAAAATTTTCAATCCTGATTTTTAAAAATGTAAATGTAGTTTTGGAGTGGCTACTGCGGATTTTCTTCCAATTTTAAGATGATGCCATTTCATTTTTGACTAGGTTCACTTAAAGACCTCTTGGTGTGTGGGCATGATTTTCTCTGCTGTCAATAACTCTATTGCTACAAAATTGAATGGTACGTCGACCTTGATTCGGCGCACTCTCCTTTTAATTTTATTTTAATAAATCATTGGCGCCGTTTTGCTCTACAAGGACCTATTCAGCCAGTAAAAATGCCACGCTGAATTCAGCTGATGTCATCTTACCTAACAAGTAAGAGCACTACGCCCAATTTATGCGTTATTATCGGCCCTAAAGATCTCCCAAAAATCGGACTTCGAGAAAGGCAGTGCATATTTACCGTTTGCTAGCCTGTGTCCGGTGAGACTTTTATGTGAACTTGACATTATTAAGAACATTTTTAATCTAGAACACCTTTAAATTTTATTAAATTCTACAATAATTCACCGTTTGTAGCCCTTAAGTTTAATCATGGTTGGCACAAGTGTCCTTTCTCCATGTTTCTCTGCATAAATGTTTTTATCGAAGTTCTTATACATTTTCTTGGTCGCTGGAAAGCGTTCTTTCTCACATAAAAAACGTATATGTGTGTGTGTGTAGGTAAATATGAGTTTCATGCGGTGACCCATCTATTTAAACGGCTTATCATCGAAAGAAATCAAAGCTGCCAATTTCCCCGAACTGTCATTAGAGCAAACAAGGAGATATTCTAGGGGCGGCATTATTCCTTCGGTGTCACCTCGACATGTCTGTAAGTGGACCTTAAAGAGAAAGTACGAAAGTGTTACTTATGGAATAACCTGACACTTTGGCCGGTCAACCTTTGCTCAAGACTCGCGGATTACCTCATCACGTTAATCACAGGATTTTTAACAATGGAGAATTGTGGTAGAGAGTATGATATGAAGCAGTAGTGGCATTATGATGCAAAAGGAGAATAAAAAAATAAAATTACGATACATCCGCGCGTATGATACATCTCAATATTTTCCTTCGAACCTGATGTGCAAACTTCAAATTACCACGAACTGTATATATTTCTGAACATAGGAATGGCAGATTTAGGCTCAAAATTGATTAATTGCTCCTTGAATGCCTCATGTAATTCAGTGAATACTCAATTTTACCCGGAGATTGAAAAATAATGGGTAAAATTGAAAGGCTTAGTCCGAACGACAATTTGTTTACTTTCGATTTCCTCCGATATCCCATAACCCAGAGTGAAATGGGCGATGCGAGAATCCTTGACATTCCCTTTGATGATTCAGAAAATACAATTCAGCCACACTAATGGATTGCGCGATCCACAGTTTAATAACGCCATCATTCATCATCGATTATTCCACCTACAGATTTAGTTCTGTCGCCGAAAAATGAAATATTCATGGAGAATGTCTCCCCTATCACTGTGGGGGCATATGAATAAGTAAATACACGAGTCAATAAATGAATTTGTACCAAAAAAATTTAAAAAATGGCGTGCAATTCGAGGGGATTTCGAACACCGCGAACCACAATCTCAACTCGATCCGAGGAAATGTATTTGAATATAAATGGAAAACAAAATCCTCCGGGGAAATATTTGCTTTTGCGTCCTCAGAAAAGGAAAATGTATAAGGTAAATGACAGAAGGGAGGCAGTGGGGAGGAATGAAGGGGTGGGGGAGGGCGATCGCCGATTTCGAAAGGGGGTGGCGGGTGGGGGATGGAGCGAGCGAAAAGGGGGAGAGGGGCGGGGGGGCGTGGCGTATCAATTAGCAGAGTGGCAGATGGAGAGGGGTGAGGGAGGCCGAGGGGACGGGTCCGGAGGTCCCGAGGCGGAAGGGGAAGACGAAGGGGGGCGGGGCGGGGCGAGGGAGATCCTCTTGGGTGACGGAGGAGTCCATTGTGAATCACGACAGATGTGTGAGAGGGATTAAGACGATTGCCCCCACAGCCTTTAAAAAGCGGCAAAAAGGTCCTCTTCCCATTGTTCCACAAAAGCTCATATCTCTCGAAAATCCTCCTACTCTTACCTTCTAGATTCAAATTCCAGGAAGCGAGAAATGCGAAAACCGACCTGTTGTAATAAATAAAACCATTATAATTCTTTTATGTTCTTTATTAAATATCTAATTCGCTTTGAAGTATCACAAAAAACGTTATCTTTTAAAACAAGCATATTTATCGGGGTCTTTTTTATCTATAATAATTGTGTTTTTAAAATAATTTTCTGTTTAAAAGTTTATAGGTCTGTTAGTATGGTGGGTGGGGAGAGAGGAGAAGTTCGAACACAGGCCATTCAAGAATTCACTAATACATATATATATACACATATAATATATAAATGTACACATTTAATATATATTGTTCCTCCCTCCTCTTGAGAAAAGTGGTTGCACCACCGAAAATTCGAGACCCAGTGAGTCCCTCTTTTATATATTTCTGTGTTTGTGTCGACTAGTCCATTTACATTATTAATATATATATATATATATATATATATATTACAACCTTGTCGTGGTGAAAGGGCTTGTGTGTTCCGATGACCCCTAGAGCTGTGCTGGCGGGAGTAATAATAATTACTCATGGAAGGGTCACCCATGCCAGATAGGTCGAAGGTTACGAGCCAGACGAAAGGTAGTCCACGCAGCGTCTGTTCCTCAGTGAGGCGGCTGCAATGGCACCTGACCCCAGTGAGGCGGCCATTAAGTGATGGTGTCACCTTAAAAACACTATTGAGGAAGGCAACGGGAAACCACCTCAATTATGATTCTCAAGAATATAATGATGGGCACAATAGAAAATACTATATGAGTCCTGGCAACTACGGGACTCGGCCCAAGAGGCCGTGCGTCGTGCCCGGCAGCGAGAGAGGCAAAGCTTCCGCGGTCGTCATCCCACGAAACCCTTGCAGGGAAGAAATGACTGCAGCAGGACAGAAGAATCAGAAGAAGGCGAAAGTAGTTAGAATAGGCTCCTGGAACGTCAGGACAATGTTGAGGAGAGGCAAATTAGAAAATATTAAGCGAGAGATGGAAAGAGGTAATATAGATGTTTTAGGTATCTGCGAGGTGAGATGGAAGGATAGCGGGGATTACTGGAGTGACAATTATAGAGTGATATACAGCGGCGGGGACGAGAGCCAACGAGGGGTTGCCGTAATTTTATATAAAGGGGTAGGAAGAAGCGTAGTCAACATAGAGCAAGCGACAGATAGAATTTTCTTCATAGAGATTAAAGCAGAGCCGACGAGCTTGATCATTGTTCAGGTATACATGCCACCGAGCAACC
This sequence comes from Hetaerina titia, assembly GCA_037158775.1. Classification (NCBI taxonomy): domain Eukaryota; kingdom Metazoa; phylum Arthropoda; class Insecta; order Odonata; family Calopterygidae; genus Hetaerina; species Hetaerina titia. Next base: position 4,601,398 of record CM073778.1, on the reverse strand, counting down.
ACAACGAGGAAGAAGTCGATAGGATGTATGATGAGTTAGAGGATATCATCGCGAGTGTTCCTGCAGGGAAACATTTGATAGTGATGGGGGATTGGAATGCGACGGTAGGCCAAGGAAGAGATGGTGGTGAGGTGGGGGACTATGGGTTAGGCACGAGGAATGAACGCGGGGAGAAAGCAATTGAATTCTGCAGGAGACAGGGGTTAGTCATCACTAACACATGGTTTAGACACCACAAAAGGCGTGGGTATACATGGAAAATGCCAGGTGACTCAGAACAGTATCAGTTAGATTATATTATGGTTAGGCACAGGTTTAAGAACAGTGTGATAAATTCGCACAGTTTCCCAGGAGCGGATGCGGACTCTGACCACAATTTCGTTGTTATGAAATACTACCTTGATCAAAAAGTTCCCGGAATAACCACCGTGTGGCGCTCCCATCGTTCTGATTTGAGTTCTGTTTTTTTTTTTAATTGGTACATCTGTTGTTGATATTCCCTTTAAATCTTAGTGTTATAACTTGACATTTGCAAAAGTTACGTAGCCAAGAGTACATCTATCTCTGTGTGTGTTGGCGATTTTTTACAATTGCAGAAATGGATTTAAATTTGCAACAACGAACTTGTAATAAATTTTGCCTAAAAACGGATTTAGTGGTGCACGGACGTTGGAAATGTTGGAAAAGTGTTTCGGCAACGATTCTCTAAAAAAAATCGGTCGTTTACCAGTGGCATGAGCGGTTCAGAATTGGTCGTGAGTCAATCGAAGATGATGAACGCAGTGGCAGAACATCGACATCGAAAGTCGGTGAAAAAATTGATAAAGTAAAAGAAATGTTGGTCAATAACCGCAAATTAACCATCAGAGAAATAGCGGAGGACTTGAACATTGTCTATGGATCCGCCCAAGACATTGTGGTTGATGATTTGGGTTTCCGTCGTGTAGCAGCAAAGTTGGTGCCAAAAGATTTCAATTTCATGCAAAAAAGAGACCGTGTTGACGTCGCAAAAGACATGATTTGCGAGGCTGAATCCGATCCTACATTCATCAAAAGGATCATTACTGGAGACGAGACGTGGGTTTATGAGTACGACGAGCAATCCAGACATCAGGCAAGTAAATGGCGTTCACCAAATGAGCCGAGACCAAAAAAACCACGTCGTTTTCAGTCAAAAAAGAAGGCAATGCTGACGGTTTTCATTGATTACAACGGTGTTGTGCATCATGAATTTTTGCCAGAAGATCAGACAAAAACAAAGAGTATTATTTGGGCGTTATTAGACGTTTGCGTGAAGCAATTCGCCGAAAGAGACCAGAAATCGTCGCACAGTGCGTCGAGACCGTCGCACAGTGCTATCATTATTCGTAATTTTTTGACGAAAAATGCAACAAATACCATCCAACAGCCACCGAATTCACCTGATTTGGCTCCCTGTGACTTCTTTCTGTTCAATCGAGTTAAAAAACCATTACGGGGAACGCGTTTTAGCAGCCGAGAGGAAGTAATGGAAAAATCGCAGGAAGCACTGATGGACATACCGAAAACCGAATATAAAAAATGTTTCGAAATTTGGATCAAGCGCTGGCATAAGTGTGTTGCAGTCGATGGGGATTACTTTGAAGGGGGCAATATAGATTTAGATTAATAAACTTGTATTATTACTTTTCTGAATAAATTCCGGGAACTTTTTGATCAACGTAGTATAATGTTCGTTTCAAAAAGATAAGGCAAGGGCGGCCGGTTAGGAAATGGATTTTAGAAGCAGTAAATGGATTAACGAGGAAGGAGTATCAGCTGGCTGTAGAGAAGATGATGGATGACGGTAAAGAACTGATTACTATCGAAGAAAAATGGGAATGTATCAAGAAAGGGATATTGGAAGCCGCTAAAGACACTATAGGAACCGCTAACGGGAAAAGGATAAGGAAACCAAGGGTAACGGATGAGATGATTGCAATGATGGATGAGAGAAGAAGATGGAAAAATGTAAACACAGAGTTAGGCAAAATGAAGTACAAAGAGTTAAAGAATAAATTGAGAAGGACCACAAACAAAGCAAAAGAAGAATGGTGGAAAACGCAATGCGAGGATATGGAAAGTTTACAGAAGAAGGGTGAAATTGGTGCTCTATACAGCAAGGTTAAGTTATTATCGGGAAGTAAGAAGGCAAGATCTGTGCTAACAGTTAAAGTAAATGGGGTAAGATAATAGTTGAACCAGGAAAAATCCAAGAGAGATGGAAGGAATATATAGAAAAATTGTGTGGCAAAGAACTTAGGCCGACAAGGTTAGACTTAGAAAAGGAACATGACGTAGAAGAAGATACCTTAGGTCCAGGCATACTCGACGATGAAATAGAAAGGGCATTAAAGGAGATGAAAGCAAATAAGGCTGTGGGGTGGACAACATTCCGGTAGAAATGTTAAATGGTTAGGGAAAGTTGGGAAGAAGGCCATATATGGACTGATTCGTAGTATCTATGAGGAAGGAATCTGGCCGGAAGATTTTGTGAGATCGGTGTTAGTTCCTATTCCAAAAAAGGCAAAGGCTTCGTCATGTGAGGATTACAGAACAATAAGTTTGATATCCCACGCAGCTAAAGTTATTCTCAGGATCATCAACAAAAGGATAGAGAGTAAGGAAAATGATTACTTAGGGGATGATCAGTTTGGGTTCAGGAAAGGAAGAGGTACGCCTGATGCCATTGCAGTAATGAGATCACTAGTCGAGAAGAATATAGAATACAATCAGGACGTTTTTGCCTGTTTTGTAGATTTCGAAAAAGCATTTGATAGAGTGAATTGGGAAAAATTAATGTGTGTATTGCAGAAAATAGGAATGGATTGGAGGGACAGGAGACTGATCCGCAACCTGTACATGTCTCAGACTGCTCAGGTGCGAGTGGGGAACGGAGAGTCCAGATGGGCAGTGTTACGAAGAGGTGAAAGGCAGGGTTGCCCATTGTCACCGGTACTGTTCAACGTATATGTAGAGGAAATGATTAAAGAGATATGGAAAGAACTGGAGGTAGGAAGGAAAGTCGGAGGGGAGTTCGTAAAATCGGTTAGGTCTGCTGATGACCAAGCATTAGTTGCTCAGTCAGCCAAGGGGTTGCAAGCATTGTTGAGTGAATTGGAGGTTCAGTGCGATAAATATGGGATGAGAATCAATATTAATAAAACAAAGGTTATGCGATTTTCCAGAAAGAAAAAGGCTAAGCTAAATATTAAAATAGGCGGGGAAAGAATAGAGCAGGTAGAACAGTTTACATATCTCGGAAGTGGTTTGGACCAATACGGTCAAAGTGGTAGGGACGTAAGGAAAAGAATTGCGCTAGGCAAGGAGGCTTTCTCAAGGAGGAGGGAGTTGATGACGGGGACGTTGAGTAGGGATGTTAAGACAAGACTCGTAAAAACTCTGATATGGAGCGTAGCTATGTACGGCGCGGAAACGTGGTCGCTGAAGCAGGAGGATAGACGTAGATTGGAGGATTTTGAAATGTGGGTGTGGAGAAGAATGGAGAAGGTGAAATGGACCGAAAGGAAAACAAATGAGGAAGTGCTGGAGATGGTGGGGGAGGAAAGGGGTTCGTTGAGGGAGGTCCTATGGAGGCAGGAAAGATGGATGAAAGGCGTATTGATCGGTAGTGGAATGTTGAAGATGGTAATAGAGGGGAGATTGTTGGGAAAGCGAGGTAAGGGTAGGAACGGGATAGGGATGTTGGACGGGATGAAGTGAGGAAAGAAGTACACCGAGATGATGAGGGACCTGATATAGATTAGTTTACTAGGTGGGGAGTCACAAAATGTTTATTTGGTAGTTGTGTCCATCCAAAAACCTACATTAACCGGTAGATTACCTAATAATAATAATATATATATACATATATATATATATGTATATGTATATATATAATATATATATTATATGTACATATACATATATATATATACATATATATATATATATATATATATATATATATATATAAACCATAAATACATATATATATATATATATATATATATATATATATATATATATATATATATATAAACCATAAACACAGTAATCAACCCGAAGATCGGTTTAGTAGGTGATGGTAGAGCTCACCCGTGTACCAAGCCCGACGGCGTGTGAATATTCACACCTCAAGGTAGGGGGGCCAGTTCCTTTCCCTGTGCCGGTTATGGTTTCCCAGAAAGATCTGGTAACCGAAAAATCAACCAGCTTGGGTGGAGATGCAGGTGCCCAAAGTGCCTTGCCCGGGAATCGAACCCGGGACCCTCCGGTCAGTAGTCCAACGCTCTACCCACTAGACCACCGCGGCCCACTTATATATATACAGGGTTCATCCGGAAAAAAAGTGTACTCAGCTCAGGAAAAAAAAATGTATTACACTTTTACATATCTTCAGCTAATAAGCTCGTAAACGAAGTAAATGTAGGAATTAAGAACAAAGATTAAGAAAAGATCATCTTGGGTAGCAAATAAGTTCTAAGGAGTGCCACTGGAAGAAGAAATACGTGTAAGCCAATATAGTGATGCATTATGGAGTGGAACCCCTTTCAATATGTCACCGACTGTTCTTAATATTTAGTGCTTAACTCCAAAACAATTAGAGGATTGATGAATCACTTGTACAGGGTTCGTCCGGAAAATAAGTGTACTGAGCTCAGGAAAAAAAAATTATTACACTTTTACATATCTTAAGCTAATATTCCTCAAAATACAACCCTTGTGAGTCGATACACTTGTTCCAGCGGCGTTCCCATTCCTGGAATGCTCCCGCGAAGGCATCATCGGGAACCTCACGACGACACGTCGTCACGGCCTCTTTGACGGCGTCCAAAGTCCCGTATCGCGTTCCTTTCAAACTCCTCTTTATCTTTGGGAACAGAAAGAAGTCCTGTGGTGCCAAGTCCGGGCTGTAGGGCGGGTGCGGCAGCGTTGCCACGCCGTGCTTGCAAAGAAGTCCGACACGACAAGCGCGGTGTGAGACGGCGCATTGACGTGATGCAGCCGCCAGATGTTTTTGGTCCCTAATAATCTTGTGCACTATTGTTTTTGGCACATTACACTGTTCTGCTATTATCCGAACACTAAGACGATGATCAGAGTTCAGTGCATTGCGAACTTTTCGCACATTTTCGTCGGTGATTGTCGTTGATGGACGTCCAGGCCGTGGTTCGTCGTCGACCTCCTCTCTGCCCTCCACGAATATCTTGTGCCACCGAAAGATCATGTTTCTGGACATGGCTTACTCCCCGTAAGCCTGGTTAATCATACCGACAGTTTCGGTAGACGATTTCCCAAGCTTTACCGCAAATTTGATGGAATAACGCTGCTCCAAAAACTTCGGCATCGCGTTCCGTGACGTGGGTCGAGCGTAGAGGTTCGCGTTAACAGAGCTCCTCACTACACCACAGCTCAGAGCCGACTGCCTTTTTCAGCGTCGCTTGCCAACATACCCCCCTCCAATCGCAGCCCGTCAGAGCGGTGCTGGGCGCGCCTGGAGCGGCGGGAAAAAATCAGTACACTTATTTTCTGGACCAAACCTGTATACTATATATATAAAAATAATATGTTGACAATTTTTTTATAATTGTCTAATGTAGCCCAAAATCCATCTAACCTAGCAATCAGTAAGTTTCCTTCTTCCATTCAGTCCCGTAAGTCCGTCCTGTTTCCGGAAATAACGAAAAGATTGAATGCAAATGAATGGGTAAATTACTGAGGGCGTTGCGGTGCGTGGATCGAGATTATTCCCATCCTGGAGTCCGAAGATGATCTGGTCAGCTAGCAGGGCGTTTACTTGAACGCCCTCTCCTGGCTACTGCGTATCTTACGGCCCCCAAAGTCTGCTGCACTTCTGGGCGTTGAATTATATTTTCCGGGCATCATAAGTGTTCGTTAATTTTGAAAACGTGTTTAATACCACGTTGGATGGGGCCCAGAGATTCAATCTTCTGTAGCGGAAACATACCCTAAACCGGAAGGCTTTCTTAAGTTTCGGAAGAAAATTACTAACAGCAAGACGACAAATGATAGAAGGTTAGAGATTTGACGAGCGTGAATTATGCGCCTTGGGAAAATATGCTAAGCTTTAAAATATCTATGCCTGGCAAATAAGTAATTCTGGGGAAATTTGTTTTGAATGAAGGTTTTTGGCTTGGGGATTCAGTAACTGGAGACGTAACGCCTCTACTCTTAAGTGTTCACTCTGCGTGGAAAATTAAGATTTTTACTTCGCGTGAATGATTATTAATAAAAACGGTTTCATAAAGAGAACATGAAAAACATTTCCTTTCCAAAGTATTCAATTTGAAATTCCAAAATTGGAAATTCCCCTTCTCCTTCCTACCACTGCTTTCGGGCCCTCCTCTGCCTCAGTTCTGTTCCTAATTCCTCTTGAGAAAGGTGGTGGGACCACCGAAAATTCGAGAACCAGTGAGTTTTTCCTCTTTTGTGTTTTGGTTTCTGTGTTTGTTATGACTTATCAGTGAATTTATATATATATATATATATATATATATATATATATATATGTGTGTGTGTGTGTGTGTGTGTGTATACACATACACATTCAAACTCGGAAAGTCGAAAGATCCGGTGTTCAAGTCCCAGTCAAGAAAATATTTTTGCATTTGTGATCCGCTCGATACCGCCTTCCCCTGTGTTCGTCTTTTATATGTGTTTCTAACCGTTTTCCTTATATCTATTTACATGTGAATTAATATTAATTCAGGAAAATGTTCGCAAAAGTGAATATACACTCAGTTACAAGCATAGCGATGAAATATGAAACTTAAACACATACAAAATAAAAACACTTGTTATTTTGGCACTTGTTGCAAAAACAGCATTTTATTTTGAATGTGCCAGTGGCTCGACGATCTTTCTATAGGGAAGGAAGAAGGAAAAAAAGCATTCTTCCGTCCGTAGCAAAATATGGTCGTGCCACCGAAGTATCCGATGAACAAAATTGAGATTGCCTTTTTTTAGTATTTCTAAATTCTATATGACATCGCGTGAATGTTTGGGAATATATATTAAATATATTATTTAAATTATATATATATATGTATTCATATATATACATAGTTACGATTGATACATAGAATAGTTCTTTCCCTCCCTCGAAAAAGGTGACATTGCTACCAAAATTTCGGAGTGCAGGTGAGTGTCTTTGGTGTTTCTGTGTTTTTGTTAAATCCTGGTGCACATTAGTATTCATATCCGTGAGACTTTCACTCAATTTATACGTACATATATGTACACTAGGTCGGCTCCAAAAGCAGCAGAACTTATTTTTCCTGGATATACGGACGGAAGCGCGGCAGTTCATTTGGCTGGGTTCGAGGGCGGCGAGTCGTAGGTAAGACTGGAGTCTGGTTGCAGCTGACTCTGAGCCTTTGCGGACTGAAGATCGTTCGTTTACTAAACCTTTTTAAAGTGACATCTTTATCTTTGTCGTGAACTGTATTTTGGAAAAGCTCTTGGCCATTAAATTTTACATGAAACTGGGCAAAACAGGAATAGAGACTCATGTAGTAGGGAAAAACAGTCTATGACTACCACCATAAGCCGCCGTACACAAGGCAGGTTATGGTGATAACGCAATGAATACATGAGGTGTTTGTTAGCGGAACTAATTGTTTCGGGAGGGTTGAGAGGCAGGATTAGGAGAGGAGACAGGTATACATGCTACCGAGCAAACATAAGGAGGAAGAAGTCCATAGAACGTACGATGAGTTAGAGGATACAATCGCGTGTGTTCCTGCGGGGAAACGTTTGATATTGATGGGGAATTGGAATGCGACGGTAGGCGAAGAAAGAGAGGGTGGTGAGGTGGGGGACTATGGGTTAGGCACGAGGAATGAACGCAGGAAGAAAGCGATTGAATTCTGCAGGAGACAGAACCTGGTCATCACCGACACATGGTTTAGACACCACAAAAAGGCGTAGGTATACATGGGAAATGCCAGGTGACTCAGAAAGGTATCAGTTAGATTATATTATGGTTAGGCACCGGTTTAGAAACAGGGTGATAAATTCGCACAGTTTCCCAGGAGCGGATGTAGACTGTGACCATAATTTAGTTGTTATAAAATGTAACGTCCGTTTCAAAAAGATAAGGCGGGTTAGGAAATGGAATGTAGAAGCATTAAATGAATTGACGAGGAAGGAGTATCAGCAGGCTGTAGAGAATATCAAGGATGATGGTAAAGAGCTAAGTACTATCGAAGAAAAATGGGAATGTATCAAGAAAGTGATATCGAAAGCCGCAAAAGACGCTACAGGAACCGTAAACGGGAAAAGGATAAGGAAACCATGGGTCACGTATTGCAAAGATGGATGAGAGTAGAATATGGAAGAATGTCAACACAGAGTACGGCAAAATTAAGTACAAAGAGTTGAGCAATAAGTTGAGTCAAGCCACAAATAAAGCAAAAGACGTATGGTGGAAAACATAATGCGAGGATATGGAAAGTTTATAGAGAAAAAGTGAAATTGGTGCGCTCTACAGCAAGGTTAAGTTATTATCGGGAAGGAAGAAGGTAAGATCTGTGCTAATAGTTAAAGATAAATGGGATAAGATAATAGTTGAACCAGGAAACGTCCAAGAGAGATGGAAGGAATATATATAGAAACACTCTATGGTTAGGCCAACAAGGTTATACATAGAAAAGGAACATGACGTAGAAGAAGTTAGCTTAGGTCCAGTCATAATCGACGATGAAATAAAAACGGCATTAAATACAATCAAATAAGGCCGTGGGGGTGGACAACATTCTTGTGGAACTATTGAAATGTTTAGGAAAATGTGGGAAGAAGACTATATCTTGACTAACTCGTAGTGTCTATGAGGAAGGAATCTGGGCGGAAGATTTTGTGAGATCGGTGTTAGTTCCTATTCCAAAAAAGGCAAAGGCTACATCATGTTAGGATTAGAGAACTATAAGTTTGATATCCCACGAAGCTAAAATTATTCTCAGGATCATTAACAAAAGGATAGAGAGCAAGGCAAATGATTACTTACGGGATGATCATTTTGGGTTTAGGAAAGGAAGAGGTACGCGTGATGCCACTGCAGTGATGAGATCACTAATCTAGAGGAATATAGAATACAATCAGGACGTATTTGCCTGTTTCGTAGATTGCGAAAAAGCGTTTGTTAGAGTGAATTGGGAAAAACCTATTCGTGTATTAAAGAAACAAAGAATGGATTGGAGGGAAAGGGACTGATCTGCAACCTCTACATGTCTCAGACTGCTCAGGTGCGAGTGGGGAACGGATAGATGGGCAGTGTTAGGAAGAGGGGTAAGGCAAGGTAGCCCATTATCACCGGTGCTATTCAACATGGAGGAAATGATTAAAGAGGCATGGGAAGAACTGGAGGTAGAAATGAAAATCGGAGGGGAATTCGTAAAATCGGTTAGGTTTGCTGATGACCAAGCATTAGTTGCTCAGTCAGCCACGGGGTTGCAAGAATTGCTGAGTGAATTGGAGGTTCAGTGCGATAGATGTGGGATGAGAATCAAATTAATAAAGCAAAGGTTATGCGATTTTCCAGAAAGAAAAAGGCTAAGCTAAACATTGAAATAGGAGGGGAAAGAATGGAGCAGGGAAAGATAGGTTTTTGGATGAACACAACTATCAAATAAACATTTTGTGACTCCAAACAAAACATAATCCAGCAACTTACTCTACATCAGGTCCCTCTTCATCTCTGTGTACTTCCTTCCTCCCTTCATCCCGTCCAACATCCCTATCCTGCCCATGTACTTTCCTTGCTTACCTTACACTATCCCTTCTATTACAGTCTTCAACATCCCACTGCCGATTAATATGCCTTTCATCCATTTTTACTGCCTCATTATGATATCTCCCAACAAATCCCTCTCCTCACCCACCATCTCCAGTACTTCCTCATTTGTTTTCCTTTCGGTTCATTTCACCTTCTCCATTCTTTTCCAGACCCACATTTCCCAAGCCCCCAAACTACGTCTATCCTCTTCTTAATTGACCACGTTCTCGCGCCCTACATAGCCACGCTCCATATCGAAGTTTTAACGGTCTTTTCTTAACGTCCCTACTCAACGTCCCCGTCATTGAGAAAGCCGCCTAGTCAAGCGCTATTCTTCTCCTTACGTCCCTACCACTTTGCCCGTATTGGTCCAAAACACTTCCGAGATATGTAAACTGTTCTGCCTGCTCTATTTTTCCCCTCCTATTTTAATGTTTAGCTTAGCCTTTTTCTTTCTGGAAAATCGCATTACCTTTGTTTTACCAATATTAATTCTCATCCCATATCGACACACACACACACACACACACACACACACACATATATATATATATATATATATATATATTAATGAGCTATCTGCGTTATTAAATGAAAAATATAAGAGTACTCACCAACATTCGCTCTGATAAATATGATCTTTTTACTGACCTATAAAGATAGAAAAAGAAATTAGTAATGTATAATAAGTAGCTATTTGATATTCAAAATGCAATGGGATAAAATGATTACATGCATATTGGTTTTTACGGCAAGACATATTTATAAAGAAAATTCAATTGTTATAATTTGTTGCTCCAAATTATTTCTACTTTAATTAAACGAGTTAGCCTAGGAAAAGCACTTAAACCATAAAAGATCCTCGAGAGATAAAGGAGTATATTGAACTGTTTGGTAAGTACAAGGCCAGCAAAGCCAGATACTGGAAAAGAGTATGACGTAGATGATTGCTTAGGTCCAGGCTTACTCGCTGGCGAGATAGAAAGGACATCAGGGAAATTAAAATCTAATAAGGCGTTCGAGTGGACAACATTCACGTGAAACTACTTATGGGTTTAGGGGAAGGTGGGAGGATGAGTTTTTATTAGTTATTCATAGCACTTATAAAGGAATAATTTGGTCGTAAGCCTTCCACAGATAATAAGTTTGATTTTGCACGCAGCTAATGTGGGCCTCAAGTTCATCAATAAGTGGATGCAGAACAGGGAAAATGATTAATTTGAGGGTACAATTGATGGAGGCTTGCATGATGTCAGGTAGTAATAAGGTCACGAAACATGGTATAGTTTCGTATAGTAGCATACTACGAGGGTAACCCAGGAATTAACCGCCGTTTGTGTGTAGCGCGAGAGGTAGTGAGGGTAGCGCCGCTATATTGACATCGGCGTGCGCAGTAGATTAGTACGCTTCTAACTGCGCTAAGCGTACGTTCACGCGTTGCCCAGTTATAGCCTAAAAACATGAGTGCCATAATGGAAACTCCCGCCAAGTGTGAAGTGCGTGGTGTAATACGATTTCTTTGGGCAAATGAATCACTCACCAGCCGAAATTCATCGTGAACCTTGTGCGGTTTATGGCCCAAACATTATGAGTGAAGGTGTAGTCCGTCAGTGGGTACGGTTTTTAAAAATGAAAGGAAAAGCATTCACGACGAAGAAAGGAGTGGTAGGCCTTCTCTCGTCAGTGATGACCCACTGAACAAAGTGAACGAAAAGGTTCGTGAAAATCGTCGATTCACGTTCTCGTATCTTTCTGATCACTTTCCTCTAGTTTCTCGAAGTCTCGTACATTTATTAGTGACAGAAAAACTAGGCTACCACAGGTTTTGTGCTCGTTGGGTACCAAAACTGCTCACCGACGACCACAAGACAAAAAGAATGTCGACTGCCATTGACTTTCTTTCTCGGTACGACTAGGAAGGAGCGGAATTTTGAAACAGAATCGTTACTGGCGACGAGACTTGGGTGGCCTACGTGAATGCTGAGACAAAACAGCAATCAATGCAATGGGGTCATACCGCTTCTCCAAGCAACCAAAGAAAGCCCGTGAAACGGGCTCCATTCACAGGTGGCAGATGTTTATGGAGAGGGGATTGTAAAGACTGTTAAAAGATACGACAAGTGCTTGAACAGATTTGGAGACTATGTGGAAAAATATGGTAAAGTTTTGGTTTTAAGATGTACGATTATATAATAAAATTGTTCTATCTTAACCGTTTTAATTTTTATTTCAAAACGGCGGTTACTTTCTGGATTACCCTTGTATTAGATTTTTCTGAACAGAATTGTTTTGTTTTGACCCCGAGGAGCTTGAATGATTTACAATTTGTTTTGTCAACTTTTGGTTGATTGTTTTTCTTTAGATCCTTCAGCCCTCTATCAAATTCGGTTTCTAATTACGAACCCGGTTATCCCTTTTCTATCATGTTTTCATGCTTAACTTAGTCATCTTCAATTGGTTTAGGCTCCTAGTGAAGTCCTTTATGCTCCTGTTTTGTCTCTAACCAATGCTTTCATCTGCTATTAATTCATTAGCACCCACGAGATGTGTGATATGGTTTTTCCTTCTCTAAATTAGCTCTTCATCAGCTATCTTCTTTTCTCAACGACTTTTCCTATCTGAATTGTTATTCATGGTTGCGCACATTTCACGCCTTAGCCAACGAATGGTTCCTTTTGTTATCCTATTCTTCAATTATTTCCATCGTGCTTTTATACTATCCCCATTTATTCCTTCCATTTTTCTTCCGATAGTTGCGGTGAACCTTCCTCTAGCTTGTTTATCCTCGAATGTCCCCTTGGTTTTTGTGGCATATTCTTCATCTTCATATGCCCCATTCGGCCATCTATAATCACAAGGTTGCGGTATCCATTTATTTCTACGCCTAGGGTAGCACTTAAATTGTTGAGCTCGGTTCTTATATCTCGTTCTATCAAGGACGTAGTGTCATATCTATCCCTGCTTCCTGGCACGTTCCATGTGTATACTATTCTTCACCGATGTTGTTCGAAGTGACCATTTACCATTGCCGTGTTTTTCCGCGACAGAATCCTACGAATCATTTTTCCCACTGCGTTTCGTTTTCCCAATTCGAACTGTCTCATTTCATGGCTGTCTCTTGGCCCTCTTCAGTCGCAGTCTCCCGACATTACTTGCTTCTCTTTTCTTTCTACTGTTCACGGAAACCTTTAGAGCTCTGCGGGTACTTTCTCTATTCCTTCTCCTTAATGGCTTAGCGTTGGCATGTATTCTTCAGCACTATCACTTCGCTCCCGTGTTGTCTCCCCTCCACTCTGTCATGACAATCATTTTCTTGTGTTTCCAGCAGCAGTTCACTCCTCTTGCCTTTTCCCTTCTTCCACCGGATGTTGCCCTCACTCGCAGTTTTCTGGTCATTCTTACGTATTTCCAAACTTGCCGCGCACCCTGTACTCCCTAGCGTCCCATGCGTTTGGCCACCGAGACCGAGGTTCCCCTTCCAACCGATCGATATCTGAAGAGGGCAGCATTTTACCTCCGGAATATTAAACCGTGAGCCTTCACGTCATGTTTGAATGCAACACAAGACTGAATCTTTTGAGGAGGAGATCCATGTGGTTTCTTCCTCTTGCCTTCCACGTCGCAGGTCGGTGCTGTAGTCCATTCCGTGACTTGCTCTCTCGCCCAAGATTGCGGCACTTGATCCTGGATCAACCATCTTCAATCAGGTACCTTATGGTGCAACTGCTACATTTCACCACTGCCGCGGGGTTTTCTCTGGTGCAATCCTAACTTTTCCCATTGTCTCGTTCCGAATCAGAAATATATATTTTTTTGCGTCTCTGAGAATTGAACCGGCGACATCCCCTTCACACCCCTGGACTACCCTCGTTCCTTTCATTTGGTGAATTTTGTGACAACCCGAATATGAGGAAAAACCAATTTAATGTCATGGGTTGACGTCACGGTATAATATCCTTTTCTCCAATCACTTATCGGGTTCAGTTGTGATAATTTAGCAAATCAATTGATCGATAGTTATCGAATTGAAATCAAAATCCACTCCAACTTTGTCTTCACTCATGCATATGTATTCACGAAATATCGTCAACTTGATCAGCACTATTGCAAAAATGAAACCGTCTCAAAACGCTTTCCATGAATTTTAAACAATAGATTATATACAAATGTGGAGTTATGGATTACTATTTACAGAAAAACAACGCAAATTAGTTTTTATTTGAATGCTAAAAGCGACGGCCGTTTATTATTATAATATAAACAACATTTATTTCAGAGCGTATTTCGTGGGGTTCGAGATGGTGCGGATGCTAACGTACAGATTTCCCGGGTTCGAATCCCGGCGGCGACAGAGATCTTTCAGTGGTACCCTGATCCCTACTTGAGGTGCTTCGTGGAGGGTACTTTGAGTGAGTACGACGTCCGTCGGATTGGACGTTAAACTTCGGACCCCTTGGACGCCTTTCATTAATAGAGTAAGGTAATGCCGACGCCGGGTTTCTCTTCACCCTTCCTTTCCCATCCATCCCTAATGGTACAAATGGCCTCGGCTATCGGTCGCCTTCCCATCGAAACTACAACTCGTATTTCGTCACTAAAACTCTTGGTGCTTCATCAAGATATGCTTTCGATAGGAATGAAATTATTAATGCATTGAACAAAAATAGTCGTGAGTGGATGGAATTTTGCACGTTTAAAGAGCTCTATCCTAATAACGCCAGCCATTTCTTCTCGTGGGGAGACATGCTTAAAACAAAGGAAATTGAGGACGAAATTTGATTATTCAAATAAAAAAATTAACGAATGGTAAAAGGAGTGGAAAATCGGATTTTCAGGGACTGAGGCGAATTAAGGAAATTTAAATATGGGGCGTTTTAACGTTTGACAAGGGAAGGGTCCTTTGGAGGCGGTTGGGTGGGAGGGGGGGAGTGGAGGGGTGTTGCGATTAGCCGGGGAGGGGTGGGGTGGGATGGGTTGACGGACGGACACTCGGGAGCGGTCGGCGATTAGCGCGCCGGCGTTAATATCGCCGACGTCATGAGCGCCTCCTCGCGGTGAAAATCGGCATGAAAAATTATAATGAGCTCCTGCCTCCGGAGGTAAATGTGTAAGATTAGGGAAACGGCTCCTTCGAGAGACAACGCGTCCGTAGGAGGTATTTATGCACCGATGCTCTTGATTTCGCTCCCGCAAAACGCTCCGCTTGGCCCGTGAGTGCCCATTCGAGAAGGACAGCTCCCGGCATTAGAAATGGACGTGACTTCAACTGACCAGAGACTACGCACATTACAAATAAAGAGACGTGCGAAAGCGTAAAGATTACGTCCGGTTTAACACACATTTGTTCCAGCGGCGTTCCATTGCCATGTTCTCGTCTCGGTTATATTCTTCAGGAAGTGCTGCAAAAGTATTCATCTACGGCCGCAATCTCTTCTTGATTGGACGAAAAATATAGATAGATAGAGGTCTTTATCAGGGTGAAACTGAGACCAAATGGTCCCTTATTCCATTTAACCCATCACCATATACATTATATAATGCCATTAAATTTATAAGTACATCCATACACAATACCTATATACGGGCATTTGCTTAAATACAGATAGACAGACAGACATACCTTACCTACAGATTTGTATAACTTAACAAATTTGACCGGAGATGTAACTTTTGAGTTTTCGAGTGAAGGTGAATTTTCCAAATTTCCAGATTCCCCAAACACATTTAAAGTCCTCGAATGAATTTCGGTCGGTATTAAACCTTCTTCCATGAAGAATGTTGTCACTGAAGAGTCTTGGATTTCCTCCATTTCTAACTATATACGCGTTGCAACTGATTCAAACGACCGCCTACAGAAAATGGAATGCCCTGCTTTTTCACACGGCGTCTAGTCAAACTTGTGCCAACATGAGAGAAAAATTCAAAGAACTGTGGTATTTGCCGTTACGGTAACTTTTAACTACTTCATCAGCTGGCATCTTGTTCTTTTCAATACCACAAAACATAGGAGTGTGAGACGACGCCTCTGCAGCTTAACCGGCGAAAGCACTCGGCCAAACATCGAGGGATCCGGGTTCGAGTCTCGGTAAAGGCGAATGATTTCTATTTCTATTGAAAATTCTTCATCGGAGAAAAAAATCATCCGGTTAATGATGCCACCTACGGGTGAGACCGAGAACTTTTCAGACCACCCTCGTGGGAATGGACGCTTTAGTGTTCCAATGCAGAAGGAGATGACTAAAACATGTTTCACGAAATGAGTGCTTCGGCAATTAAGGGCCTGCTCCACAGTGAAGTGGGTACAATATTCGTGCAGATGATGCAGTACAGTGAAGAATGTCCAAAAAACGAAATACTAATTCGTACAGTGGCACACAAACGTTTTTATTCCAAAGTTTTTGTCTGCAGAAGGACATCATAAAAAAATGTAAAAATATTTCACGACTTAGAGATGACACTTTTAACGTTAAATATTCATTTCAATTGCGAGGTTCAACTGAAAAACTTGTGCATCTAAGAGTGCATATGCACTTCATGTGGCAAATAATTTCCAAAAATCGTAAATTTGTTTTTATATTTTCGTTTCGAGTAAATTGGCATGTTCTTGACTAAAGTAGCGTACTCTTGTGATTAAAAGGGATCGTCACAGCCTCTTTTTACCCATGCGTGCTTTCGCACCTCTAAAGATCTCATCACTCTTTACAAAGACGATTCCCTCGGAACACAATACAGTCACTGTTCCGCGAAACACTAAGTAATAGATCGCAATTAAAGTAACTGCGTGTGTCTCAAGTATAGATCTGGGGGAAGAAGTAGTGTCATGATTGAACTCATCAGTGTCAACCAGGTATTGAATTCATACTCGCAGATTTAATGTATTGAATTCATACTCAACGGGCGAACGCGGAGAGAATAGGATGTATTAATTTACGTACTGGAGCACAATAAAAATTTCTTAACAAAATTTGAAAGTGAAGTACATATAACCACAAGGCAATTTACTCTCTCTCCATTTATCCAAACAGTTAATAAAATAACTAAAAATGGTAGCTAAGAATGGCTAACAATTTGTGAGCAAGGGAATTTTGATTTTTGTAGCTTTTCATGAAGAATAATGTTCGACCCATTCTTTATATCGATTTCTTTGCTTCCCTTGTCTCAACTGTGGCAATAGAGAGTCTAGTACTGGTGCGACTCATGCGTTAAGTAAAAGCGGAAGAAGAGGAAATCGGCCACGTCACGCAACAGCATGGTCAAACGTAGAAAAGCATAGTCGTTTACGGCACCAATGAAAGGGGCGGGAGCCCTTGGAAGCGATTTATACCACGAATATGTATTGGAAAAATCAAGGTGACAGAGTTCTTCTGGCTGGTCAGTTAATCACGAAAGGTTTGATTTTCATGCGGCACCGTTTACGCGTGAAACGTGGCTACGCGATCGGGGCAATGACCTCTCGTTCGTCGGGAAGTGAACCTGGGACGGCAGGTGGTGCCGGCGCCTCAATTCACAGGGAAAGCGCCAGGGTTTAGATGACCTCCTTCCGATTGGATGCCGGAGGAGCGCTCAGTGTATATCGCCGCGCGAACATTCTCCCTTAATGAGCAGGTGGCAAAGGACGATTAGCACAGAGCCATCTTGCGAGAGATTGAATAAGGACGGCGACGAACTAACGCGAGCTAACTCGGCATTAACCCTTATCAGGATGGAGAGGGGGCGGGGCGGTGGAAGCAGGCAGTGAATGTCAGCGACGCGTATTACGCCCTGAGAAAGTGAGCGCGGGGGAGACGCCGACGGGATGGGCGAGGAAATACGAGGGAGGACAGAGTCCTCCTGCGGTAATCCGAGGAATGACGGCCGAGAGGGGAAGAAAACAGGGCGGGAGGAGTGGACCAGGATGGAGGTTAAGGTGACCTCCTCCCTGGAATTGGCCGTTCGGGAAATGGGGGGGGGGTCGGATTAATTATTCGGACAAGGGCACCTATTCCGGGATGTTTGCAGACTTCAGTCGGATTAGGGCATACTTATCACATCTGAGCAGGGATAATTTATGACTACAGCATTAGGGTCCGGGAGGGCGGGCAAGATTTCCTCTCATCTGGAGGGCTTGCCCTGTCTCCGGAGTGGGGCGAGATGAGGGAGTCTGTGGTCCAGGGATTCGATGAATAAATATAAGGACTTAGGCATGACGGGGCGGGACGGAGGAGTGGAGACAAATGAAACACCGAGGGTTGCGATGGGCGATGGAGTTGACTCTCCTCCTCGGGATGATGCTGCCTCCTCTCCCAAATGAGCGTCCTCGTGCAGAGAGACAGAGGGCATCTGCGGCGCGCTGCGAATGTCGTCGATCTGTCCAATGGGGTGCTTTCACCTCCTAGATATGCCAAGTACTGAGGGTGGCGCCCACGCCTCCATCTTGCTACGGACGCCTCGAAATTCGACGCTGGGATTATTTACTCCTTACTTGGAATGCCCTTCATTGCCAAAATCCTTGATGATTTTTGCATAAACATAAGCAATTTTGTGTGTGTGTGTGGATTGGCATGATTTTGTGGGTTTTGGATGCGATTTTCTTCTCATTTACGGGTGGTAACCAAACACCTACCGCCCCACGCCCTTGCGGGTACTCCATAGTACCTTTCAGGGCACTATGGAGATGTAGATGTGCGACCCTGAGATTGAAGACGACAGTCGCCGAGCCGATTGTCGTTTCCGAAGTGGCCCCGCGAGTTATGCCGACATTTCCGATTCAACCATCGTTACCTCAAAAGTGGAGACGGCTATTATCTCGCCCGGCCAGACTCTTCGAGAAAATCTGTCGACCTGAATTTCTAAGTGAAGCTTTTCAACGCAGTCAAAACAGTTTTCATGAGAAAGGGCTCATTTTCGTAGACTCACGACGCCATCTACTTATTTGCTTAATATTTTTTAACGGTGTCATCTCTGGTCATTCTTCTCGCCGTGCTTTCGAAGAAATCAATTTAATATTTATTTCTCAAATATTAAAAAAACGTCTATAATGGCTTCTTTGGTATTTCCTTCATATGGTCAGAACACAAAACGAAAAATACGGAATATACATCTTGTTATTGTCACGTTTATTTCTTTTTTTAATTCATTATAAATCACGTATAAACATACATGTGTTACACTTAATATTTTTCATTCCAACAAACCGTCTTCTGCACTAGTTCTTTATTTAAACTTGTCATCCAAAATGCACACACAAAGCCTAAAGATTATATTTCCAGTAATCGGGGAAAATTCTCATTTATCCGTAGAATACGAATTCCTTTAAAAGCCGTAAATCGTAGCCGTAGCTACGCTTTCACATCGCACAGACAATATAGCAATCCAATAATGGATCTGGACTTACGATACTCGCGAAGAAAAGGAATGTAAAGGGAAAAAATACTTCACTTCAAAGGAAGCCTTTATGAGTATTTAAAGAGTAGCTGATATATACTGTCCTCTCAACAAATCATTGCGATGTGCACGCCCACGTCCATGAATAAGCTTAATTTCATGCCCATGTCATTTGTATGCTCACTTGTTCAATCAAATAAATATACCTACTTTTTATCAGTGAATGCACCACGAAATTCATTAAGGCTATTGTAAATGAGAGTTGTGAATGATGAAATCTAAATATTAAGGGGAAAGCCATCTCGATACGTGTATTTAAATATTTATGAACATAGAAAGAAACGGCTGTATTTGATAAATGCAACTAAAACCAAACCTTGTACAAGCTGATGCATCTATTGCCGGTGTTAGGAATTTCTTCGCCGATCAACATGGAAGGAGGACTCATAGCTGTTGAAAGAATATTCTGTTACCTGATAGCACTTAAAAAACGGCAACATTTATTTTACTATAAATTTTCATCATTTTATTATTATTCCAATAGCCTTTCGTACCAAATTATTGTTGTTTCTGACTATACGATTGTACAACTAATACTTATTACAAAATATACTTATTACTCAAAGTAACTTGTAACATAATAATACGTGTCGTCGTATCAACTGCTGCGTACGATGAGAATTAACCGCCACGCGTACATCCAACCTTTTCTATCCCTTCCGCCGTTTGATACACGCCTCAAGGAACTCTGAAAACCCTCGGCGAGTAATTCGCCAACTGTAAAATGGCATCGCTACCAGTATCCTAATTCCTCTCCGCCCTAGAGTCTCTCATCCATGCATTAAAAGAGCAATCATCACAACCATCCGTCCTTCAATCCGGAGAGCAGTTTATTGCAGCCCTCTTCTCCATTCTTCACCATCGCGTGGCGACCGATTCCCTAGAGTGCCAATGAGAGTCCTCCTTAACCCCTTATCCTATTCAATTTAACCCTTTTAACTCCATCCTCTTTATTTTACGGGGGTATTTTTGCCATCTCTTTGCTTTCCTATCATAAGATGTAAGATTTCAAGATATAGTTTTGCTGGAGACCCCTCCGTCAACCTCTCCTTCTGGTTTACTCTTTGTAAATGTGCGCTCTAAAGGCGTCCCTAACCGTCTGCTTCTTTTTTTCTCTGAGGTGCTCCAATCAATGGAATAGTTTCATTTTCCCTCTATTCTTCCTTTATTTTTTGCGCAGCTGCGGGAATTACCATACTAACCCCCCCTACCCGTTTACGAGGGTGTCGCCATTTTAATTTGTTTCATTTCCTTAAGTAGTTGGAATACTTGTATTATACTTTTTCCTGTGTTAAATTGGAAAAATTGCATCATACTATTCTTGTATTAAACTGCAAGCGCCTCAAAACTAAAACAGGGGATCTCGAGCGCATAATTCAAAGTCATTCAGCTGATATACGTAGTATTAGGCACAGACATCAATGACCAAGAAATGTTCCCATTAGATTTTACAGTTTACCGACACTATAGAGGTACAAGACCCGGAGGAGGAGTTTTCGTGGCTGTGAAAAGTAATCTTGAAAGCGGGAATCTTGCATTTGAAAGTAATAACATAGAAAGTGTTTGTTGCATCTTACTGCGATCTAATCAACCCAGCATTAATTTATGCTCTTTCTATAGACCTCCAGTCTCAGATTTTCAAACACTTAATACCCTCAATGAACAAATAAATAAATCTACACGTAAAAATAACAAAAGCATCAACATAATTGGTGGTGACTTTAACCTCCCTGGTTTCGAATGGGACAGTGGAAGCATTTAATCTCGGAGTAGTGTATCAACCGACGAGGGTATGAGTGACCATAAATCAGTTATTATCAACTTGAACGTAGAAATAAAAAAGAATGTTAAGCCAAAAAAAACTATAATTATCATAAAGCAGATTTTAAAACTTTTGCCAGCCATTTAAACTCTTCACTACAAGATTTCCAAACGCGCTGAAGTCTTGCCACCGTGGAAGAAACTTGGACACAGTTTGTCAATATTATGCAAAAAGGAATCAGAGATTCCATCCCTGTAAAATACGTAAAAGCAAATCACGATCCCAGGTGGTTCAATAAAGGCGTAAAAAAAGCCCTTCGAAAGCAGAGAATGTTACATTCTAGGGTAAAGAAAGCAGGCCTTAACACATCATCCTTGGAGAATAAACAGTTATTGGACAAGTATAGATCCTCTAAAATTGAAACCAAAACACAATTACGTAGCGCCTTACAAGACTTTAACGTACAGTACATTGCGAGTATTTGGACACTGACCCCACAGCTTTCCGGTCATATGTTAGGGAAGTAATTGGGGGTAAGCACACCGTGGCTTACTTAAGGGATTGTGACAATAAATTGGAAAACCGCGCAAACAACGCCTATTTTTGAAAGTGGTGACAGGGAGGACCCCAGTAATTACAGACCCATGTCTCTCACTTTTATATACTGCAAAATTTTAGAGCACATAATTGAAAGTTCCATAATGAGATGCCTGGACAACATTAACTTTTGAAGTGACAATCAACAAGGATTCAGGAAAACCCACTCATACGGGACCAAATCAAGATAATTCACATAGAACTTACTTTTACCGGGTGAAAGTGGTAGGCAAGTGGATGAAATATTTATAGATTTTCAAAAGGCATTTGATAAGGTTCTCCATGGTAAACTTATCCATAAATTAAAGGGCGCAGGTATCCACAAGGGCGCAGGTATCCACAAGGGCGCAATAAATTGGGTTGAAGACTTCCTTTCAGAGCGGGAACAGAGAGTAGTCCTTGACGGCGCTAGTTCTACCGGAGTACGAGTCACCTCGGGGGTTCCTCCGGGTAGTTTTATCGGGCCAATGCTTTTCTTGATTTTTATTAACGATTTGAACAGTTCGCGCATGACATCGGGAGATATCTAGGGATGAGGATCGTTTAACTCTAGCTCATGATTTAGATTGCATTACTGAATGGTGTTCAAAATTAAATAAATTAAAAGATCCACGGGATTCGTTTACAAATAGCTGGCGTTGACCTTGAGGTAGTTGATACGGTGAAATACCTAGGTGTTACATTCACTAAAGACTTAACTTGGGGGACCCACCTGCTTAAAGTCTGCGGGCAAGCATATAAAAAATTGGGATTTATCAGACACATTGTCGGTAGAAGTGACTCCAAGGAACGTTGTTATCACGCTCCTGTAAGACTCCATTTCGAATATGCATGTAGCGTATGGGATCCGAGTGAAAAAGTCCTCATTCGGGAAATTGAGAAGTTCTAACGCCGGGCAGCCAGGTTTGTGAAAAACTGTTACGATAAAACGAAAAGCGTCACTGAAATGCTTATGGAGTTGGAATGGGAATCATTGGAACAAAAATGATTCAATTCTAGGTTAAACTTACTAAATAAATTCAGATCCGCATGTTTCAGCACCGAGGTCTCGAAAATTATTCACACTCCAACATACATTGGTCGCTTGGATCATGTGTACGAAATTCGGGAAATAGATGGGAGGAGGGGATAGACTAATAATCAGTTCTACTCAATTGCATGCACTTTCACTAACCTCTTGTGTATCAAAACTTTACCCGCGTGACCGAATTAAAATGCCATTAAATAATGTAGTGCTCTTTACAGTATTGTTTGGTCCGCTTTTGTTGATTTTTAAATTTCTCCTTCAATCCCTCGTTCCTCTCCGTAGGGGTACCCTCCTTCTACCTGCAGCGTTGGGTCTAATTCTCTACCTGGGTCCTTGGGGAGGAGAGCGTTTTATGTTGCATGTCCTTGTGGTTGTGCAATTTTGCCTTGCTACTTACCAAAATCTAGCTTGCACGATATTGGATAAATTTCTTACTGCAGCCTAAGGTGCAGTAATTAGTTATATGATAGCATGCGTGCGTGCATGCTATCATTGCATTGCATGCGTGTAGAATGAAAGGAGGTAGATATGTATTTGCATGAGTGTAAACCGATTGGATTTCTGCATGCAACTTTAAATCAAATTGAAATTAAACATCAGTGAGTTATAAACCTCATAAGAAGCAAGACCTGTGAGCCACTTCTCTGACGATTGGGTTCGCATGCCCCATTCCGTAATAATGACGCAAACTCCGCATTGACGTAACTAGCCTCAATGTAATTTGTATTGATTTTGAACTGTGAGACTGATGAGTCAGTTTGGACAGATAGAGAGTTGTCTTTATTTTGGGACAAGATTGAGACTGTGGAATCTCTTCCTCCACATAACCCCAAGCACACTCCAAACGAAGCGACGACGGAAGTGGACAGGAAAAGACTAGACGTGTCTTAGACGCACGCACGCGGCCATCGCGTTTCAGCTCCAGAACAGTTGAAAGAGAACTCTCATGAATGAGTTCTAGCCCATAACGCAGTGTAAATGATGTTCGAAGAGTACTGTATAGTCAATTGGAGTATTTATCACAACTGGTGATCGGTAAGGAAGCATCTTATTTTTTTAATACGCGAGCATCACCAGATGCAAATCTCTAAGCGTGTTTTACGAGAGCGAGTGTTATTCTTCACTCCTGTTCGATCAAATTGTATGTATCTACTCGCACGTGTACTTAAAAAATTTTCATAAAATGTTTGAATGTGACGTTGGATGGAAACGGCATTGTTCGAGCAAATGCGAATTGGAATGACCATCCACATTGTCACCGAAGCGGTCCGGGAAAAGAACTACGTGGGGAATTGTTTAATCAAAATGGTATGACAGCTCATTCAACCTTTGGTTTTCAGAGGGTTTAACAAAATATTTAAATGTCTTCGTAAAGTTTTGTCGGGTCTTCCACCGGGTCAGAGGTTGGCCGACGTTTCGATGCCCGACTCGCGCATCGTCCTCAGGGATGATCAACCATGAAGACGATGCACGAGTCGGATATCGAAACGTCGGCCAACATGGAACCCGTGACCCGGTGGAATAACCGAGAATCCTTCATGAAACCAATACGGCGGGAAAGCTCCAGATCTTACCTGTTTAAATGACTGTTAGCTCTGGTTACGCTACACCTTCGGTCGAAAGATACGATATATATATATATATATATATATATATATACACTTGGAAAAGACGCTCTCCGGCGACGCACAAACACACAAACACTAACACAAAAAACACCACACACATAGAAACATAAAAGAAGGACACTTACATTGGATTTGAATTTATCCAATGTAAGTGTACTTCTTTTATGTTTCTATGTGTGTGGTGTTTTTTGTGTTAGTGTTTATATATATATATATATATATATATATATATATATATATATATATATATATAATATACTTGCGTTCAATATCTACTTAATTGCAGGCCTGGCAGTGAAAGGGAAAGAGCCATTGGAGGAATTTCGAAGAGGGCAGATAAGTTGGATTAAGGTGATACTGAGAGACTATGGGATAGGGTGAAGCGATGAGTGAAGGGGGAAGGGGAGGAGCATGTCTGCAAAAGCGAAAAAGGGACAGGGAAGACGCATTTGGGACGCAAGCAAGGGAGGAAGAAGAAGAACGCACAACTGAAGCGTCGTTGAAATATATAGCTTGGAATCTTAGGATATACTATATTTATTTATGTACCCTGCAAGCCACCGCCAGGGTGTGTGGCAGGGGGTGAATAAATACCTGAATAATTTTTACCCGAACACGACCCTAACGCGGTCGGACAATATTATTATGATCCTTTATCGGTGGTGGGAAAATGGCATAATAAATAGAGAAAGATGAAGAAAAGGGGAGAGGGAGGGAGACATCAATATTCCTTCGAGCCATTTCCCTCGCCGCAATTCAATCCAACATGCTAAACCCAAAAAGGCTCGCAGAAACAACTTGAATACTTTGATACTTGCCAGATTTGATATTTTCATAGGGGAATAATTTCGAGCGAATCTAACGAGGGACGAGTGTTACATTGTTAGATGTCCTCCGTCCGTTGTTGAAAATGTATATTATACATGACAATATAATCAATAACTGTATAAATGTGCAGTTAGTGCTTTAAAAAGTAATAGGCCATGATTTGGACGACTTGCGCCGCCAGGATTATCATAACTATTTTGTTTGTTTTTTTGATTTTTATTTATTTATGTGCCCTGAAAGCCACCGCTTAGGTGTGTGGCAGGGGGTGAATACACACCAGATTTTTTTACCCGAATATGACCCTAACGCGGTCGGACAATGTTATTATGTACTCGTGGAAAAAATCTTATCTTAAATCCATCTTTTCTTTCTATTTTATCTCTCTAACTTTATGACACGATCTCACCTACGTAGGGCGATGGTGGTGATAATGCATTCCGAACGTCACTGCTAAAGAGATGTCCTTCCAGCATATGCGAGAGCTTGAATCTGTAACTTAACCTTCGATCAGTGAGTGATTCCCAGCATAGCTGCTCTAATATTTTGGACACCCTACTAAAGTTTATAATGACTACGTTTTTAAAATGTAGCTCCTCTACGCTGCACGCGATCCAATACGGCCATTAATCCTACTTCGGGTGGATCCCATAACATACGTGCAGCATATGAGGCCTAACCAACGACAGATAGCATTTATTTCTTACCTTTTCATCACATTTACCCAGTACTTTTATGATAAATTCTAATTTTTTGTTACCCTGTTCACGCATTCCCCATAGTACGTGTTTCGCTCAGGAGAGATTGTGAGTGAGGGTATGTCGTCGCGATAATTACACCAGTCTAGATCGAGATGAATTAAATTTTTTTGTTTGTCCGGCGTAAATTTATAGAATTTTCGTAATGTGTTGAAATGAAATGACAATATTGACGTTGTAATTCCATAACACTTTATTTAAAAACACGACCCAGTTGTCAACGTCCAACGTCATCGCATTCAACGTCAAAACGTGGGTCGTGTTTTTACATAAAGTGTTATGGAATTACAACGTCAATATTGTCATTTCACTTGAAATGACCGATTGTGTTAGAAAGTACAATGTCTAACTTTACAGAATTGTTTGTTTTTACTATCACGGATCTACCTCCGTTGTTTTCACCGCATCGAAGTGCATCACAGGTGCACTTCCCAGAGGCCGTTGGCATTGGAGGAATTCTGAGGAGAGGAATTGGTGACGCGACAGCGGGGTAGCCTAGCTGACAAAGCGGTGGGCTGCCTGAGGGAATTGGTGTCGCACGACCCCTGACGGCCCCCGCCATGGCGCCTCCGGGCACAACCATACAGCGGCAATGCCAAGCTTTCCGCTCGCCGGGACCTCGAGGGAGTGGCGGCGGAGGGAAAGGGGTGACCTCCCCGTGTCACTAGTGCGTGACCTTGGGGTCACTCGGAGCTCATATCGAGGCGAAGGACCGTCCTTAATACAAAGACAGCAACCATCCAATCACCGTGAATCAAACCACTCCAGAACACGAATTTCACGCTCGCCGTGCTGGGCTATGTGGGACCCGCAGTCAGATCAGTGGGCACAAATTCGCTATGAGTTTGCTTTGGAAAGATACGAATGATTGTAGATGTGTCATGGAACGCGTTGCCAGCATCCAACAAAATCCCATTCCTCTCGGCGAGGCATCCCCTCAATTACCTGCGTAAACGACCAACAGACGGCGTTTTATTAATAGATTTTTACAAAAGAAAGTTAGTACCTTGATACAGTTAATGAATAACGAGCGCCCATTCTGATCATTTGCCGTAGCAATATCGAGTTACAGCCTTCTGTCATATGAGGTATCTACTCGATTTCTAGGCAATTCCTCTAAACGTCGCATAATCTACATTTCCGTAGTACACTGTCTGGAACATTCCTACGGTAAAATCCGAGGTAATAATCCAATGCCTTTAAACGCTGAAATGTGTAAGTCTTTTTATAAATGTTAATATAATTCATCTACTTCGCGACATACGCCTCAATCCACCAAAAAGTTGGGTGGCCGGGGGGAGGGGGGGCTACAAACAGCAGGTGGGGAGGGTAAGGGAGAAGAAGGCTGCACATAGAGTTTGAAAATGGGAAAAACATTCGCTTAGAAATCATTGAAAAGATGAGCATGATGATGGTAATGATGAAACGCGACTGATGCCTAAATCTTCCACTTTTCTACATCCGTTCATGTGTTGCGTTCGAATTACTAAGCTGATAGGGAACGAATCGATACTGGAATCGTCGATGCATAATTGCTGATCGTTGGCGGATCAATGGAATCGTTAATTCTCCAAAATTGGGGATTAAAAACAAATATATGGTTTACTAAAAAGGTTTGCAAATATTTGACGATCACAACGCGCTGCTAATTATATAATAACATTTGATTGATACACTTTAGCATTAGTAGAAGCGTGCATGAGTGGTATTCTTATGAAGCAAAAAATTAGACAGAGAAGATTAAATGAAGCGGTGGAGTGAGTAACTCATCATGATGATTAAATAAAGGGATAGAACTTTGGGTAAACAAGGGAATGAAATTGGCTTTCAAATAGAGCACTTGGAGAAATTCTCGTATTCGAACGGAGTTATGAAGGAAAACGGGTGTAGTCTTGGGGATATTAACAGAAAACTGGAGTTTGTAAAAAAGGCTTTTTTTGGAGAAAGAGAAACGACTTTGGCGCTGAAACAATTTTGCTTTTGAAAAAGATTAATGAAGACTTTAATATGAAGCGCTTTGCGAATCAGTAACTTGGTCTTTGAGGCAAGTGGATGAAGCTAAATTGGCTTTTTTGGAGGTATTGTTTGGAGAAGGAATGGTTCGAACAGGGAGAAAGATTAGGGACCAAGTTTTAAATATGATAGGCGAAGAGAGGACACTTCTGGGCCAACCGCGAGTCATAAAAATTTGGTCATAAGAAATACTGAGAGTTAATTGCATAATTGAGACGATAAAAGGCAACTGGGTTCGAAATAGGAAAAGAATAGTGTTTGTAGGACGCCTGAAGGCAGACTCAAGTCATTCCGGTTTACGAAGTATTACGAAGAACTGAAGAGTATAAACAAGATCGAGAAAACAAGAAAAGTCCACGGGCGTTGCAAAAGGAGATTATCGCTAATGATGGCCTGCAAAATTGCTTAGTTGAGGAGAAGAAGAGTGCACAGCAAGTTTACGAGTTCAAGGATCGGGACAGTGCAATGGCCAATGTACTGGCTTCCCAACAAAATGGCCCGGGTTCAATCCCTTGAGGAGACAGATGGTGGTGGAGGATTTCAGTGGTTAGACGATCCCTACTTGAAGGGTTCTGTAGAGAGCACTTTGAATGAATCCGTCGGATGGGACGTTAAATCTGTGTGACCCCTTGGTGCCTTTCGTCAATAAGAGTAAGGTAATGCACCGACTCCCGGGATTCTCCACCCTTCCTCCTTTCCCACCCATCCCATATGGCGCAAATGACCTCGGCTGTCGATCGCCTTCCCTACTGTCACTTCAGGCAGCTTTCATATTCTCCCTCGTAAACACATTTTTACTCACTGTCATTGTGCTCGCCTGTTGTCGCGAGCTCCTTTAACTGACATTGGATTCGAATCCGTTTCCGTTATTTCCTTATTAAGGACTAGAGATACTTTTCACAGGGACATCCCGCGGAGATGTGTTCTTAGCGTGCATGTGAAGCCAAGGCGTGAGGAGAAATGGAGAGGCGCGATGGAGGGGTCAAAGTAACTCGGGGGGAGTGGGGGACAAGAGCTGCCAAGTGTAGGCATAAGCGGCGAATGGGAAACGAATGTGGTCTCCTTTGGTTTAATCTGAGCACAGTCCCCTCCTCCCGTCTCATTCTTTCATCCGCTTGCTGCACGCATGTAATTCGCTCGAATTCGTTCACAGAGTCACGACAGGGAAGAGTGGGAACAAAAGGGAGGCGTGCTTCCCACCGGAGATCTCCCCACACCCGCGCCAATTTTCTTTCCCCCGCACAGCAATAGTTCATTTGGATGTGCTCACAAAAGGTGCTCGGATACATTCCCCGTATCTTTCGCGAGGAAACGGGAAAATGTTTTTGAAATTGGGATTATATGTATATTCCGTTCCCCCTTTTGTCATCTCCCTCCTGGTATTCCCCCTCTCCACCCCAACGCCCTATGCCTGGAAACACCATCTCCACCCACCCACATTCCTCCCTTCCCCCGAGTCACACGACTCTTCGCAAAGAAGCCCTCCCACGCCCCGCGACGACGCCAGCATGCCGCACTCGCCCCCCTTCGCCCCCCGCCCTTCGCCCTCGATCCCCTCGCTTGCAGGCAGCGACAAGCAAAGGCCTCTCCGTCGTGGAAGGGAGAGGGCACACCGTCCTCACCGCGGTGGGAGGAGGAGAGACCCTCTCATCCCGCCCCCCTCTCGCTCTCTTACGGCTCGCGGTGTTCTGACGACGGGGGCGCGCCCCCCTGGGGGGATTAAATCGGGAGCTGGTCGGTTCAGCGAACGGCCGCCAGCGCCTCTGATTGCATCCGCCCTCGCTCAAACTTCCGACTGGTTGCGCGGCCAGCGTGACCGCCGTCTGGCTCTGGCGAATCTCCACTTTCTGCGACGTACTTCTTCTAAAACATTCTGAGAACTCTATCGCTCGCTTTCCTTTTAATTGAGCGCACATTGGTGGAAGTGCTCACTTTCGTTACATCTCTCCACTGAACAAGTCAACGTCTACGTAAGAGATCCCATGGGATATGGAAATATTAGGGTGTAATTAAAGTTCCCATTCCCTCGATTTCAATGCGAAATATCACTGAGACTATAAACAGGGGAAAGATCTTCCGAAAAGCAGGACAGAAAATGAAATTAAGATAGATCATGAGGCATGATGGGTTATGAATGTGGTCCACTCATTGGAGATGCAGAAGAAATTGATATTTGTTTTTTTTTCCTTTAACCATTTCATTGATGCTGAGAAGAAAGCGTTTATACCACTAAAAACGTTATAAGGGTCGGTTGATCAGTTGTAGCGAAGGTCACGTGGTGGGCCTCTAATAAGAATAATAGTTTGCAGAGGATTTTTAAATAATTCAAAATGAAGGATAGTTCACAGAAAGGTTTGCTACGGATAATATTTCAGGTTTAAAAAACTCCCTGCTTATGACTATCCCAGAATTCGTATAACTGAAAAGTATAATCTTCATAAAAGTGAGAAAAAAATCAAAAATAACTTACCAACCATCATGGTTGCGCCATGGACCAGTTGCTTTGAGCAGAGCGTACTCGTTAATCAGAGGTATTAATGTAAAATCAGCACGATTTCCAAAATGGTAGATCCTGTGAGACAAACCTTGGGCTTTTGGTTCATGGCATTCTTATTTCAGGAGAGAGGGGACTGACCAGGGGACGCGATTTTTCTATATTTTAAGAAAGCCTTCGACAAAGTACCTCATTGCTCGCAAAGCTAGAAGCATATGTCATAGATAATAATGTCCATGGTTGGATTAAATACTTTTTGAATGCTCGCGTGCAAAGAAAAGCTGGAGTTAGCTCCAACGCAGTGGGAGTTACCTCAGGTGTTCCCCAGGGAAGTATTATCGCACCTCCAATGGCCGTAATAAACAGTCGCAACTCTCGTCAGACCAAATTGCTGTGTTGGTTTTCGCGGGAACCACGAAAGGGACCAACCACAACCTCTCCACCAAGAATGCCCTCTGTGGTGGTTTACGGGAAAGTAATCCACGCCAGGGACCACACACAGCCACACACACACTATCCTATCTGGAATCCTTCACGAGGCTGTGAGACCTCGTTAAAGATTCTAGGTGGAAATGTAGTCCTTCACAGCTTCGTGGTAGGTCGCTTACGTGGTTCCCGCGAAAACCAACAGCAATTGATCTGACGAGAGTTGCGACTGTTTATTGCGATCATTGGAGTTTTTCCCCCGTTCTTATTTTAACCTGAGGCCGTAGAGCTCTTGATTCCTTTCTATTGTCGGACCTCTTTTACGCTTACGTTACGTTACATTTTTACTTTACATTAAGGATATTGACTCCGTTATCACTTGCAAGACACGTTTATTTGCCGATATATGTGGACAAGCTAACAAAAATTAGGATTTACTAGCAGAGTATTGGGTAAATGAAATTGGGGTCAAAGAGAAATGTTATCTTTCGCTGGTTAGTCCTCATTTAGAATATGCTGCCAGTATTAATGGGATCCTCATGAAGTTGGATTAATTTCCGAATTGGATCGCGTGTGGCGTAGATAGGAGCTAGATTTGTAAAACGCAAACTTAGAATCGTATCCAAAATATTAGAGCAGCTATGCTGGGAATCACTCACGGAGCGAAGGTTAAATTACAGATTAAATATTTTGCATTTATTGGAAGGGCGTCTCTTTAGCAGTGAATTTGAAAATGTATTATGACCGCCATCGTACTGCGGTATTAGAGGTCATGTCAATGAAATTAGAGAGATTAAGTGTAGAACAGATGGAATTAAGATGCCATTTTTTCACGAACGATAGAGGATTATAATAACATTGTCCGACCGCGGTAAGGTCATACTAGGGTCAGAGTCATCCATGCTAGAGAGATCGAAGGGTTGGAGCTTGACGAAAGGAAGTCCGTGCAAGGTATGTTCCCCTGTGAGACGGCTGCAATGGCGTCTGACCCCTGTGGGACTGCCATTGAGTTCTGGTGTAACATTAAAAATACTATTGAGGAAGGCAACGGGAAACTACCTCAGTTCTTAATTCAATTTCAATTTATCACAAATTATTATGAAGGACACTATTGAGATAACAATAAGTCTTGGTAATTCGAGCCAATTGGCCGTGTGTCGAGGAGGAGGCAACGCTTTCGCCGTTATCATCGCACAAAATCTTTGCAAAACGAACGCTAGAGCAAAGAGGGAGAGTACCGAACTAATTAGAACGGAGACTTGGAACGTATGTACAATTATGATGACAGGAAAGTGAGAAATTATAAAGGGATATTGAGAAGGGAAGATATATAGACATTTTAGGCGTACGGAGATATGAAATGACAGTGGAGTAATTGGAGCGATAGCTACAGAGTAATATACAGCGGATGGGATGAAAGCCAGGGAGGTGTGTCAACAAAATGGTCGGAAGAAGCGGAGTAAACGTAGAGCAAGCTACTGAAGGAATACTAATAGCGGATGTGAAATCCAAACCAACGACAACACCAACAACGACCAACGTGTTCGGACAATGTTGTTCTGATCACCTATCGCTCGTGGAAAAAATGATATCTTAAATCTATATCAGTTCTATACTTAATGTCTCTAATTTTATTGACATGATCTCTCCTATTGTAGTACGATTGGGGTAATAATGCATTTTCAACACCACTGCTAATGAGACGACCATCCAATTGATGCAAGATTTAAACTGTAATTTAACTTTCGCTCCGTGAGTGATTCCCAGCCTAGCTCCTATAATATTTTGGATGCACTACTAAGTTTATCATAACTACGTTTTTCAAATCTAGCTCCTCTGCGCTGCACGCGATCCAATTCGGCGATCAATCCAACTTAGTGAGGATCCCATCATATACTAATTGCAGCATATCCTATGAATGAGGCCTAAACAGCGAAAGATAACATTTTTCTTCGACCCTTGCATCACATTTACCCAGTACTCTTCCAACAAATCAACATATTCCCCGCATGTGTTTCACCCAAGAGAGACCGTGAGTGAGGGTAACGCTTAGGTATTTGATCGAGTCTACACATTCCATTTCGGTGTTCCTGATGCGGTAGGCTTTTACGAGGGAATTGCTCTATTTACAAAATCTCTGTACACATTTTTAAGTTTTATTCTAATTGCCAAGTGTCACGCCAGAGTCTTTCTAACTTTTCAGTGAATTGAATAATAAAAGACGACCTGACGCCAACTGCCGAGAACACATGCACGATGGAATAGAGTGTCTGGAACTGTTTTCTCTGATGATTATGACAATTAGACACATTACCCCTGGAAACATCCTGCTACAGTGCGAAAATATTCGCATGCGATTACGGGACACGTGTCATTTCTGGACGAGACATGCATCATAATAGTTTTCCACGCGTTCGCCTTGTGATCAGACTTGCCTGGACATTTAAGAAATTTTGAAAAATGCTCCCTTTCCTTTTCGGGGATGATAAATGGTTGCCATCATTGACACGCTCTTTCAAGCTTTACAAACTTTTCGAGAGAATACCTCGGAATTGATGGCTGGGGGAAAAAACGACGAAGCATTTGAAATCTGGGTGACGGCGAAGTAGAACATAATTTATCAAGGGCGCTGAAAGTGACCCAAATGGTAATACAAGGACTCATCATGAACTACCGCATTTTGTTAGTTCCTGAAAGGTAACTTATGAGTTAAAATCGGGACAAAATAATATTATGAAGGCAATCAACAAATCACTTGAAATGTCATGGGGAAAAGACAGGTCGTTAGAGATAAATTTAGCTTAATTTAGTATCGAGCAGGCATCATTTTGTCAGAATATTTCGGGGAATATATCTGAATGTCAGGGAAAACGGTGGCATACCAGTCGACTAAATTCGGGTATTGACCAGAGAATGCCGGGTTCTAATCCCGGGTATGACGAAATGCCCAATCCAATTTAATCCAATCGGAGCGTTTTTAGAATTTATTGCGAGTCCACCAGTGTTAGAAATGGCCAATGTCTTCCCGATGGTGAGGAAATCACGTGCCTTGCTGCTTAGATGGAGGCCCGCTCTACTCTCACCTGTTCGACCTTTAATCGACCAGAAGTCGAACTTCTGGTCGATTAAAGGGCTATCGATAACCGAAAAAAAGGGAAGTCAGGCTTCTGCGTAAAGTCTTAAACAGAAGGTCATAAAAATGAATTTGGATCAAATAACGCCAGTTTCCTGGAGTTTTATGCACTTAATCAATGGACGACTGCATAGAAAATTTATATATGCATTTGCATGCGGGTAAAATGATAGGATTTTTGCATGAATGTATGCACCACTGTGGATATCGGTTTTTGGGCATGTGTTGGTTTTCAATGCGGTTTTTT
Source organism: Hetaerina titia (assembly GCA_037158775.1). Classification (NCBI taxonomy): domain Eukaryota; kingdom Metazoa; phylum Arthropoda; class Insecta; order Odonata; family Calopterygidae; genus Hetaerina; species Hetaerina titia. Next base: position 4,567,251 of record CM073778.1, on the reverse strand, counting down.
TTTCCTTTTTACGGGTCGTGACCTAACACTCCTCGCCACACACCCTTGCGGCGGCTTGCGGGGTATTATTTAGATGTAGAAAATGGGAAGTTAGTGAAGGTTTTCAGAAAGAAATTAATCCTTCAATGGCAAAATCAGGGATTTCTGGCCCGCGTGGACGAAGGCAGTGTTAATAATAAATGAAGTTAGAGATAGAGACAATATAGGATTCAAATTCTAAATTAGTATACCCAACAGTTTTTTTTAATCTGAAGAGTAGGCTGAAATTGGCCCGATATGTTTAAGGCAACGACGAAGATAGAAAAAGTGTAGTTTTCAAACTGGCATTTCCACTGCACTAGATGTAAGTCAATAACACTTTATGAAATGAATGAAGCGGATAATCTAAATCTGAAATACACAAATATAATCGCGGGAGTGGACATAGAGACGTAATGCGCCAAGGAAGAATCAAAAAGACTGCGAAAGAACGCATTACTCTCGTCTAGTTTCGCTACACTCTATGCATCATCTGAACTGACTGGATGGATTTTCACAATGCATCCGCCTCAACTATCTCCCACAAAAGACGTCTTTATTTTACTCTTTTTATTTTCGAAAGCCTTCGGTCAGTTCATCGAAATCTGCATGAGTGAATCGGACCCCAGACATGTGTTTTCTAGATCAATTGACGGATGTTAACAGGTTTTTCAGGAAAATGTGTGTGCGTGTCTTAACAAGCGGTTTTGTCGCAATGTTATACAAAAGCACGTGATACAATGACCAACACTTTTCTTAGTTAAAAAAATATACTTTTAATTCTATTAAAATTCGATTCCTCCAAAAATCAAACGTAATGTTGATTTTTACATGGACGATAGTATATTCACTGAGTAATATAAATGTATAAGACGAAAATAGCACAAATAAAGCGAAATGAAGGTAACTTAGATGGCTGGTTATTCATACAGGGTTCTGCACTCGCGGGCCGCCCAAGACCCTCGCCCCGCCGCCCTTTCCCTTAAGCAGTCTGCAAGCTCCTAAAATATCCATCGAGTGTCTTTTAAAAAGACTGAGCCTGGGCATCTCGTGGGCTTCGGTCTGCTTCACACCGAATCGGCTGTACACCTTTGGACACCTGTCAGGTCTCGCTACAGGTTTATGTAGCGCAGAATTGTGGACGGGGTTTATCTCGGACAGCTTAGAAAAAAAACCACCCATTTACGAATTCGCTGAACTTGTTAATAATATTCCTCTCGGTAGACCGTCGAGTTCAATTGGCGATGTAGGAATAATCGGCGCAGCAAACGCTAGGTGGTCAGCGGCACGTCATTATTCGTTGAGTCGTGTGCGGTAGAATTCACGTGACCTTGACATGTCAACGTGCATGAGTCGTCGCAGCGTGTCGTCAAGGTTGCTTGATATTCGGGCTTCAGTTGCAATTTGCATTTTGAATTATGTGAAAATGAAAAAATGGAGTTACGTTCCTGTTACTCTGGAGTGCCTCACGATGCGTGATTATTTAGTATGATCTACATTATTTTAATTACTCTTTGCACGTATCATCTATGATTCATTCTCTTCTTATTTTCTTCCTGCATTTCACACCGACTGCTTCATTTGCGGCTCCTTTCATGCTGTGCTTGATGTTCTCCAATATCTCATTCACACAGTTTATATTTTCTTTGGCATTCATCTTATTCATAAATAGTTCTTCCACTCCCTTAGCTTTTCCTAGGTCCTTTAGCTTTCCAAAGCCTAATTTCCCTGGTTTCCTACCTTTCTATGTCCTTGTCAACTTTATACGTGACTCTGTTATTATTAGGAAATGGTCAGAATTGATATCTGCTCCTGGGCAACTTTTTCTATCTACGCACAGCTTCTATACCTGTGTTTCATCAGAATAAAATTAATTTAGCACCTCGTTCCATTTATTCGTGATGACCTTACTATTCTACTAAGTACTATTAAGTCAATTAGTCTTTGTACTATATCGTTCCCTCTTCCTAATCCAAATTTTTCCACCGTCTTATCCTCAGCAACTTCACCCTCACAACTGCTTTAAAGTCTCCCATCACCACTTTGCAAGCCTTCCGTCTTTCTTTTACAAGGACTTTATCTTCTCATAGCACTCGTCCACTTCTTCAGAGTGTTGATTAGTTGGCATATACCCTTCTGCTATCACTAGGTTTTGATTTACTCTCTGTTTTAACATCATTAAACTTTCATTAATGCACTTAATGACGTTATACCTCATTCTTCCAGTTTTTCTCCACCTAAATAGCAGAGCCTATAACCTCCGCCCCGCTGCACTCAACCTCATTTCACTCATCCCAAGAATGTCTAGTCTACAGTCTACTGCTGAATACCTCATCATTTCTCGCTTTTTGGTCAGAAGCTGTTTGCAGCCGCTCAATATTAATCAGGCGCTGGCTCTTAGCTTTGCTCATCACCTTTGGCATTACCGACAAGGGTGGCCCTACCTGCGGCTCCTGCTCCCGTTGGCATTAACCTCAGGATTAACGCTGCTACTGGTGTCCCCCTCCCACCCACTAAGACAGGGAGCTAACCCGCTGAGGGTCTAAAGATGCCACGCCTGACCTGAAGATGCCACGCAGTGGTGAAACCATGGTCGTCTAAATAAAGTGTAAATGTGGAATTGCCGTGTTTTCTTTCTTTCTATACGATGGAAAAATTCCACAAAGTAACGGCTAAAACAGTCTTTTGTATTTCTTTTCCCCTGAGGGTCGATTAGATGCATTGAATTTCAAACGCAAAAGTCAGGACAAGGGGGTTGACCCTTCCAGCACGCGACCATGAACTGCTACAAGCATCCAATCATATTTCCTAGAAAGTCCATGCAATACACTTCAGTGGATATTCGATTTATTCCGTGCGCTCACGAGGAAGTTCTGCTTGTCGCCCAAGGGATGACTATCTCCTTTGACTGCGCAAACAATGACCCGCGATTAACCTTTCGTCGGTCCCTTTTTTACCAACGCATTCGCTCCCATTACGCGTCGCACTACGGAAAATACTCCTTGATGAGTTTTCAGTCAGAAGGATTACAAAACCATCATGAAATTAAAAATAACAAGTTATCGGAAATGATGACCAAATTATATGGCCTTAAAATGTTCCACTTGTGTTTACACGAGATGAGTTGCTTGCTATCCGATAGATTCCGTCATCCAGCAGTCGACGAGTGAGTCTGGATGGGCAAAGGCTTCGGGCGTTGCCGATCTCCGTGGCGGGGGTTTCATGGCATTCGGTGCGGGGATGGGGGAGGTAGTAATTAACGCAATAATCAATGATGATATGGAAAACGGAGAGGCTGGTATAAAGACGTGATTGCGCAAGCGGGTTGCGACTGGTATTTAACGCCTGTGCACGCACCACTACACGTTGAAATGCAATTGTGTTCCCTTGAAACGGAGTCGCCCTTTGCTCACATTAGCCGCAGCAAGGGACGTCCACACATTCCAGCCGGTCGACTAAAAAACGAATCGAATGTCGAATCGACTCGACTGAAGTACTTAGGCCCACGCCCCCAATGGCAGGTCCCACACCGTTTCAATTGCGGTTGCAATGGAAACGATCAAATGAAAACCTTAGAAAACTTTTATAATCGCAATAAAAGAAACTAATGAAATTATTATAAATTTTTAATCAAATAATTTGGCCATTTAAGTATCATCACACAGCTATTTCATTAGAGACCACTTTAAACTTGGATATCTCTTAGTAACAAACTTATTCACTCTTAGTAACAAACATAGAATAGTATTATTATAATCGTTGGTCATAAAAATCTACCGTCAATTGACTGGGAAAATGCGCCAAAAACAGAGATTAATGCCAAGAACTCCTTCATATAATCACAAAACACTCTTTAGAACAAAATGTTAAACCAATAACACAGGGCCAGAGCATACTTGATATCTTCGCGACTTCTACGCCCGAAATCGTAACAGACATTGAAATAATGGACCAAATCAGCGACCATAAGGCTATTTTTGTAAATACAAGAACTAAGATCGTGAAAATAAACATATTAAAGCATAAAATATACTTATTTAACAAGGCACATTTTAACGGACAACGAGAAAATTTAAAAATAGAATTACCAGAATACAAGACAAAAACACTGACAACCGATACAGAGAACCTTGGAAATATATCTTAAATATTTTGCGCGAAGGAATGAAGACGTACGTCCCATCCAAACTTAAATGCGACAATAGGGAACCTAGATGGTACAACAGGGAAGTAAGCTCGGCATTAAGAAGGCAAAGAAGGCTACAGTGAAATTTGAAAGATTCCAATAGAGATAGATTCAAATACTAAATCTTTCCCAGAACAATCAGACAAATCATAACACTAAGAAACCGAAGTCCCTCTAGCAATATTAAAAACATTTAATTTACAAGTTGGAACAGAATTAAACATTGCAAAGGTGTTAAGTGTATCTGTAGATGCATATGCGTATGTTAGTCGGTAGTTTGTTGTTTGCTTTTGCGTGGGTTTTAAGAGTTTTAGCATAAATGCATGCAATGTTTTGTTTGTGGATTTTGCATGTGGTTTTTTTCTTTATTAATTACGGGTGGTGCCCTAACACCCCCCGCCACTCGCCCTTGTGGCGGCTTGCGGGGTATTAGGCAGATGTAGGCGTATCTCGAATCTTCAGAATTGTCGTCCGAAAGAGGCGTTTGCTGGTTTTGCTGGAAAATGACATTCGTTTCGTAAAACCCAAACTATATTTTTTAATCGAGTATTTTGTCATTTGAAATCACGCTCACAAATTTTGGTAAACTGAATGGCTATGCATTACATGCAAAAATTATTATTTCACTGAAATTGTTTGATAGTTTGTGGAAATACATATTTTTTACTCCACGCACATTTAGTTTTCACAAAATGTTTAATATGAAAAAGCATAAATTTTGGCTCTTGCGACGACAGCAGTGCTCCTTAGAAAGTAACCCATTAGAAATCAATCTTTTACTTGCAACGACAGTCTAACGATCAGGTTGTAGATCAACTGATTATCGGCCGCTGCCCTTCGAATTCTCGAGAATTTTTTGTTTGTCGCTGATTAAATTATTCCTTTTTTAATTGTTCACACAGATCAATATTTAGGGTGACAGATAGGACAAAGCATAGCATAAGACATGCATCTATACAAGCACCAACAATGCTAATGGTAGCAAAAGATTAAGAGATGATGAAATGGAAGATTCTGATCACTGATAGAGGAGATGGGGTTTGGATGGTGAAAGTACTAAAGGATGAAGCCAAAGTACAATTGCAGACGAGAGGGAGTGAATGTAGAAGAGGGGAGCAGCGGAACGAGAAGCGAGCGCTCAGCGAGTGAAAATCCAGGGGTACGCACTCTCGAGTGCATCCGTGTATCAGAGGAAAAAGTCCAGGGCGGTCAATGACGGAGTTAATAGTGCTATGAATACATGTGCTACGAGGGTGGGCTGAAAAGTGATGCACACATGCTTGTAGAGCGCAAACAAAAACAAATAGCAAGATTGAGCAAAAATTAAATTTAAGTACAATTCTTAAGTTTGAATATAATTTATTTATTTTTCAACATAGTCACCGGTAAGGCTAATACATTTCTCCCAGCGTGTAACAAGATTTTTCGCCGGTTGAAATTTCAGGTTTCGCAGAGCCTCTCCAGTTGCGCGCTAGGTGTGTGGACGGGTGTCGTCACGTTGTAAGATTATCGACACTAGGCTGCCTTTTACACGACAAACTCGACGTCGGAGGTGTTTTAGAGTCTGTATATATTCAGAGAAGAATTTACCGTTTCCCCTCGTTCCAGAAAATCGATCACATAAACCAGGTGAGCATCCCAAAACACAGCCAAAAGGAGTTTCATCGATAATTATGGCTTTTCACGGCTCGCAACCACGACATTTTACTACCCATCGATTTACAGTAGACCTATGAATGGCAACGTCACCATTAACAGTCTTTAAACGACGATGAATCTCAGTTGGAGTCACTTTTTCAGCTGTTAAGAATTCGACAATAGCACGATGTTTAACTCGCGTTGACATAAAACTATAACACGTCTCCAAACTTCCGCTTCTCAAAATACTATACACTGGATTAATATAGGGACCTCAAACCCGCGCATGCGCGTTGAGGGGGAATGTTACTTCCCCATGCCACAAAGCGTGCTTTTGAGGCTCATTTTGTTTGTGGTTTACAAGCATGTGTGCATTTGTTTTCGGACTACCCTAATATAAATCTCTTTTATGACGTAATTGGGAAGATTACAGGTACAAAGTGAACACAGAATGACATCAGTGAACTTAGTGCAAAAATGGGAGGGACTTTACTTCACTTTTAACTGCCTGGATATTGTATGAGGAGAAATTCAATTCGCCATCGAGCAATGCCCTCCCCTTGATGGACGATAACCTTGACGTGGTGGGAGGGCTTGGCTTTCGGATGACCCTTAGAGCTGTGCTGGTGGATGCAATGATATTTGCTCCTGATGAGTAATTAAAAAATTGTAGGAATTATTTAAATTCCCCGGATATTTAAAACTACGTCATGAAAATAGTAGTCGCATAAAGCAAAAAAGAAATTTTTTTCACAAACCTTTACGGAACAATTACATGACTTAATATTTCTATGCAAAGAAATGCACTATGAGGAGATTTTCAAGCGTCGTTTATACAAAAAAGTAATTAACTGGTTGTTTCTGGACTGCATGAAAAGAAGGCGCATTATATACTCGGGATGCTATACACCCCTGATCTACCCGCAGACATTTCAAAATTGTTCCCGAGAGTATTCATGAAATCAACATTACGAGAAATGGGAGCAAACACTATACCTTAGATGCGAACGTTTGGGAGGAAATTTGTTGACTTTATTTCGCAGAGAGTTCGTCGCTACGCATTTGCTTAAACTACAATTTTTAAAAATCAACTCTTATGATTATTATTTACCTAATGTATCACCTATGTTCAAAAAGAGTTGACTGAATGGATGCATCTATACCCATTAACTTAACAGTTATACCATTAACCAAACTTTATTTACGTTGGTGACTGTTTGAAGTTAGGCCAGCGGGATAAATGACTAAAGGATGGCGGTCGAAGAAAGTTAATATGCGCAGGCAGACGGGAGTTGTTCTCGAATGAGGGAAATCTGTCCGTAATGGAACGATCGTGGCACTACGACGAATACCATGGGGGGTGGCGACAGTCGATTGCGACCGGGGAGAAAGGGAGTGTCTTCTTCCGTCAGAAGGCCTCATTCCGACTTTCCATGCTTCCGTGACACTGCCCATCACGCGTTCCCAAGGGACGGAAAGTAATGCTCGGCACGCGGAAACCTGTCTCCCGCTCGTGTCCACAACAGCGGGTCAACCGTACCGACGAAATGCTGATGAACCCTCCGTGACTTCTGCCGAAGCTTGAGATTTCTGGTGCGTTTCTTTGGTTTTGGTGTTGATCGACGCCACTGGTGACTCCATGAGCATCCTTTCACACCAACGAGGTGGAATAATAACAAAAATTTAATAAAATAGGATACCTCAACCTCTTACAATCACCTGCAGTTGCAAATGTGTTCAGCGACTAAGAAAACATCCGCAAATAAAATAAGGAGATACGCACAGCAAAAAACACACAGATTTCCAGTTAAGAATATTTCTTCTCCTTTTCGTTGGGTGTTATCCTCAACCCCTCCGCCGTACGCCCTAAGGGTCTCTCGCGAAGTGTTGTAAGGACGAAAGATCAAAATATCACTCAGAGTAAAATTATTGTACTGTGGCGCAAACAGTCAAAAGGCAAGGGATTACGGCTGTGACACATGGAGGCTGGATGAAAAACAAAACCTTTGAGGGAAAATTTATTTTAAAAAACAAAATTTTAAAAAGTTAAGTTTCTAAGTTGAAGTGCTAGTGCTAATAGATGGGAATAGAGGGGCAGAGCGTTGGATTTGTACGCGCTGGACACCATGGTTTATGCACCCCTCTTCTACGATTCAATAACTAGTAGTTCCTCGCATGTACTGCATCACTCTAACGAATCTTTCATCCACTGTGCAGACCCATTCCCTTTTCACATCACCGACATTGATTTAATAATAAGCCATTTGAAATTATGGGTACCTTTCACGGGAGAAAACTGTCTAACAGTAGATTTTGGGTGCACGAAATTTCATCAAAAGTTTTCATTTTTAATGAACGCGTAGTTTTATCCTCTCCGATTTTACTTAGCTGAATATATTTTTAGAAAACAAAGCAAATAAATACTAAGATGAACGCAGCGATTACAATTTCAACACCTTTGCGGGGAACAGGAGAAACATGTGCGTTTGCTTTTCTAAAAGTATCCGACCTGGAAATGAAAAAATTGTAACTTTGTGATTCCACTGAAAATTTACTGTGAGACGACCCGGGTTTCGACGTCCAACGTCAACGCGATGACTCGTACTGGTAGGGGGGGAGGAAAGGGGGTGGGTTTTAACGGTTCACAGACATCAATACAAAACCCTTTTCACAACATCTCTGAGGTCAAGAGAAAGTGTTTGGGGGGAAGTAGAGGGGTTCTTCATGGCGCGAGTATCGAGAAGTGGGAGGTGTACAAAAGGTCATTGCTAACAATATTCTCTTTGGAGGGGACACTTTTGAGAATTTCAAGCTCCTCTAAAGCGTCTAGTCTAAGTCATTTCTTTCCTGCATGTCAAATTTCAAATTTGAAGTCAATATATTAGTTATATTCTAATAAATGTTTTGCAAAATTTGACGTTTATTTCATTATTGAAATTGTCATATTAGTAAAGAGTTTTGTATTTATGTCTATGAACCGTTAAACCCCACCCACTTTCCTCCGCCATTAGGAGGAATGCCCCTCGAAGGGGGCCCCTTGCTTCCCTCCCAACGCTCCTTACCCCACCCATCCTCTCACCCCCCCGCCCCTGCCTGAGTGTAATAGATATAATGTATGGATGTCTGTGCGAGTGGTCACCTGAAAATGACGTTGGACGTCGAAACCCGGGTCGTCTCGTAGTCAATTTATAGTGGAATCACTAAGTTACTATTTTTTTCATTTCCAATACGAATAGAGTCCATAGAGTTACGCTGGAAACCATTACTAATATTCGATCTGTTATAATTGACGATCGACCTAGTTGATTATAGACTGCGTCTCGGGGAACGTTGCAGAACGACATGATTTCTACACAAATATTGGTTATTTATGATAAAAGTGCACAACGGAACATAATTTTCCGTTTTTAATCAAATGATCATATACACAGAGACGTTCATACATACGACATTAAATGTGTTTTTTGTTGTCTCAGACATAACTTTATGGAATTTGCAAAAAAGGTGTCTGAAAAGTGTGAGGAATTACAAAGTAAACTATTTCATTTCAATAAGACATTAAATATCTTTGCAAATTCATTGGTACAGACAGGATAGCTTAATGCAATGATTAATCCATAAATAACTCTGAGGGATTTGTCTGGTGAAAATAGATGTATTATCAATTAAAAGTGCATATCAGAGTTTTTCCAAACTTACGGATATAATTTATGCGTCTGACACAGAGGTCGTATAAGGGTTTGCTTTTTTAATGGCCAATGGAAAAATGAGTTGATTTTTTATGAGCAAGTAGTATGATTCGCGCGAAAGAGATAGAATTGTAAAAAGTTACCTCGACCAGTCAAAACTCAGGGCACCTTGAGCATCTGTACGCTATTATACCTACGGCTGGTGGTATTGAAAACCCAGATATTTGAGGCGCTGACGCAAATCATTAACCAGATGCGCCGAATGGCTCCAATAATATTAGCAGAAAAGCGTTAGAGGTGGTTACAGGAATCATCGTGCTTTATGCACAGGCCGCAAGTGGGGAAATGAAATGTATTTCACGTTCAGGTTCTGAGACGAGAATGAACGGAATGTCCGCGGTGAAAAATCTCTCTCCCTCGTGTCATATATGTTTTAACATATTCATGAAATTAAAAGGGCGTTTGGAGACAAAATCTTCCACAGCGCTGAGACCAATGGCAAAATGTCCGTACACTTTAGAGAATGTCTTCCCCATCGGCGCCTGCCGATCGGCGGCCTCCTTCCGCTTCTGCGCGCTACGTAAATTACGCGCGGGGCCGCGCCGTGCGCCCCGCGCGTCCAACGAACGAGCGTCGACGGACAGGGAGGAGACAGTTGACTGGCGGCTCGCGCTCGAGGGAATTGCTTCCGGAGACTTATGGCCACCAATTTGTTCCGTCTCTTTCGAAAAACCTGGCTCCCCTTCGAATCCGTTGGCCGCTCGTAACTGTTTGCACTTTTGGCAGGGGCCCTTGCTGGTCAGTCGATATTTCCAGGGGTCGGAGCACTGTTCCTGCTCTCAACAAAGACATCCTCGTTGCTTGGGCGCATTTCCAAGGACCATATCCATATCGTCCGGTCATATTTATATGTTTAAGTAAAAGATTCTCTCTTTTAAAATTTTAATCCGGATATAAAACTTGTTTCTGATATGTTGAAGAAATCTAATGACATTTGGGGGAACTGAGACTCGACGGTTACTTCAACTAAGTGACTAGATGATAAGAACAAAACTATGCGATGATTTCACACCACTAAAATTTTTCAAATGTCCGAACATCCCTCTTTCTTCTCAAGTAATGTGACGCAATTTTCTTTCATGCAGATGCCTACATTAGACAGACAAAAACCAGTTTAATGAGGTACCATATCTGAATTCCCATTTCTGATAACTATAAATATTTAGCACAGTATTAATGCTATTAATTCGTCCTCAGATTTTTGTCCTGGAATACAATAATCTGACATTCCCAGAATGATATAACCGTTGAATTTAAAAATGTTTTTACAAGACCACTGCATTAATCGTATAATAAAGTGTTAACGTATCAGCTAAACATATGATTGTTAAGATTTAATTCTTTAAGTTTACTCTAATGAATTTTAAAAAGAGATAGCACGCAAAGGGAAAGTACGCATATCGTCAACTTTCAGCCACCGTGCACGGAAATCTTTTTTGTTCAATGAAACGAAAAATTCGTCTTTTACAAAGGAATATACTGAAGTATTTGCAGAACTTCAATGTTGATCAAATAATGATTCTTCAAGAGCCATCGATGCTTTTGTAAAGATGGACGCCGAAATTTGGCCAAACGTGTTTTTTTTCGCCCTGTTTTGGCGTCTTAGCTAAGTTTTCTCCTTCTTTAAGGGAGTACATTAAAATGCATGATGCGATATTTAAGCCACGTGAAGTTATCAAACAGATCCTGGAAAATCTTCAGGAAGTCAAAACACGGATGAGTCGTGTGACGAAAGAGAAAGGGATTGTATCAACTAGCATGGAGGGAGCACCAAGAGGAAACCAGATATGGGTGTGGATATTCAATGTGAAATGATTTCTCGGCTCAAACACGTTAAAATGTTAGCCAAGTGTGAAATGAGAAATCATGCACGTCTTCTTTGATAATATAAAAAGACGGAAATGTGAAGAAGACTCATTGGGTCCAATCATTAATTCAAGGTACTTAAAAGCTGGACACAACATTTAAATGCAATATTAAATTTCACTTTCAAACCAAATCGTGAGTACATCGATTACGAATAAATACGAAGAGATTCAACAGGATCGAGGGATTTTTCATCAGAATGATTGATTACCCCATGGTCACTAAAGTATAAAAGTGAACACGGTGAAAAAAGTTTGTCCACCCCATGCATAATGAAACTCGAATTAATTAATATTCAAAGTTGTTGGTTCTATGACATTATTAAAATAAGCATAGGTTATTGTGCTCCATACCGTAATGACAAAAAGGTTTCTCACATTTGAAGGTGTCGAACAAATGTGAATCCTATTTAAGCATTTAATGCCACTGACTACTAGGATGCATCCTAGGACATTCAGAGCAAGGTTCTGAATGATAATTTAGATGGGCAGTCCAGCAGATGGGCTTAAATCAATTAAAATATAAATAAGAGTCATTATGACGCCTAAGTGATTTCACGTTTCAAAGTATATTGAGTGATATTTCACGTAGATTGGTTACGCTTTGAGGTACTATGTCCGTCAGAAAACTATTTCAATTATCAAGCACCAAAACCATCAGGCGGGACAGAAAACATCTGAATATTACGTTTGAAAACATCTGAAAAATACGTTTTGTAGTAAATTGAAACATACGAGCTGTGTTCAATTCATAAAGAGAATTTTTCATTTCGCGGGCTTGGAGAGTCCGATTGTCAAACTTTTTTTTATTATGTTGGTATACATGCCCCTGAAGTATGATAAAACTTTCACCTGTTTTCATTGTGCACTTTGTCTGTGACAGTCACTAAGGTTAGACGTGTTCCATGAGCTCGGCCATTTTCGTTTGCTTAAAGAAATGGATCAAAGAATATGTATCAAATTATGCGTAAAAAATGAAAAAATGTGTAAAAAGGTGTGTGAAATATTAACAAAGGCCTATGGTGAGTCTGCTATGAGTAAATTAAAAGTTTACGAGTGGTATAAGCGTTTCCAAGAAGACCTTGAAGATGACGAACGCCCTAGACGCCCCAGCACATCAACAATCGATGAAAACATGGAAAAAGTGAAAAAAATGGTTATAAACGATCTCCGAATCACAATTAGAGAGGTCGCTGATGATGTTGGCACATCGAATGGATCATGTCGTGACATTTTTTCCAATTTTTTGGGTATGAAACTCGTGGGGCAAAGCAAAATTCGTTCCAAAATTGTTGAATTTTGAACAAAAACAGCGGCGAATGGAAGTTGCTCAGGAGTCACTAAATGAAGTAAACGACGATGCAGAATTACTGAAACGATTATAACAGGTGAGGAAGCATGGGTTCATGGATATGGCGATGAAACGAATTTTTGCACCACCGAAACGGTTGCACCACCAAAAATTCGAGACCCATTGAGTCCCTCTTTTATGTGTTTCAGTTTCTGTGTTTGTGTCGACTAGTTAGTCCATTTACATTCATTATTGGGCACGTTCATTAGATTTGCAAGAAAGTGACTTAAGTGTTATATATATATATATATATATATATATATATATATATATATATATATATATATATATATATATATATATATATATATATATATATATATATATATATTCAAACTTGAAAATCCCGCCATACGGCGCAAAAATATTCATTCAAACAGAAATAGGTATAAGGAAAGGGGATAGGAAAACACATAAAAGGCGAAGACAGGACATGTGGGGAAGGCGGTTTTTGAGCAGATCACGAAAGTAAAAATATTTCCCTATCCGGGATTTGAACCACGGACCTTCCACTTTATGTATATATATATATATACATATATATATATATACATACATATATATATACACATATATATATACATACATACATACATATATATATATATATATATATATATATATATATATATATATATATATATATATATATATATATATATATATATATATAAAGCCATAAACACAGTAATCAACCCGAAGGTCGATTTAGTAGGTGATGGGACCCTCTGGTCAGCAGTCCAACGCTCTACCCGCTAGACCACCGCGACCCACACACATATATAAATAGTTTCCTTATTAGCTCTACTGGTAGAGCATCCGCCCGGAAAGTGGAAGGTCCGTGGTTCAGATCCCGGATAAAGAAATATTTTTACTTTCGTGATCTGCTCAAAATCCGCCTTCCCCACATGTCCTGTGTTCGCCTTTTATGTGTTTTCCTATCCCCTTTCCTTATACCTATTTCTATGTTTGAATGAATATTTGTGTGCCGTATGGCGGGATTTTCAAGTTTGAATATGTGTTTGGCCAATGTGGCTCGTCTATTCTTCTGGCTATGAGTGCCATGAAACGCACCGTTCCTATCCTTTATAATATCGTATGAATGCTTTTCTACTATCCTTTCCCCTTCTTGTGTCCCGTCTATTTCTCCTTTGGTGGGTGAAACAGCTCCATAACGCCATCTCTCGGGCAACATCTATCGGCGCACTTTGGCACTTTATAAGATCGCAGATCTCAATGTAAATCAGGTTTCCTTATTAGCTCAACTGGTAGAGCATCCGCCCGGAAAGTGGTGCGAAGGTCCGTGGTTCAAATCCCGGATAAGGAAATATTTTTACTCTCGTGATCTGCTCAAAAACCGCCTTCCCCACATGTCCCGTGTTCGCCTTTTATGTGTTTTCCTATCCCCTTTCCTTATACCTATTTCTGTTTGAATAAATATTTGTGCGCCGTATGGCGGGATTTTCAAGTTTGAATATATATATATATATATAACATATATATATATATATATATTATATATAACATATATATATATATAACACTTATGATATGATATGATATGATATAACTTAGACAGCAACACACAGCACGAGAACACATACAAATGAGTCCTATCTTATCTTAGACGGAGTTCGAGTCCGTCGAAATTGTCAAGATATTATTGTTAGTATTCTTTTTATGTGTTCTCATGTTGTGTGCTGCTGTCTTAAGTTTTTTAGTCAACACTTCTGTGTTACTTCGAAGAAATCATACGAAATCATGTATATATATATATATATATATATATTCTGTTCTGAATATATATATTGAGTTCTGTTCCTAATTCCTCTTGAGAAAGGTGGTTGGACCACCGAAAATTCGAGAACCAGTGAGTTTTTCCTCTTTTGTGTTTTGGTTTCTGTGTTTGTTATGACTATCAGTGAATTTATATATATATATATATATATATATGTGTGTGTGTGTGTGTGTGTGTGTGTGTGTGAGAGAGATTTCCTCGAAGTAACACGGAAGTGTTGAATAAAACACTTTGACAGCAGCACACAACATGAGAACACATAAAAGGAACACTCACACGTGATGATTTCGACGGAATCGAACTCCGTCTTCTTCGAAAGATTACTTAGGACTCATTAGTCAGGTTGTATGTGTATGTATAGATTAATTAGGTTTTATGTATATATATTCTTTCTAGAAGGACCAGCGTGTGTGCGAGCGATTGTTTCAAACTTGGCAAACGTGCTACGGAGATATTTGAAATAATTCTGCAAGCCTTTGTTAATGAGGCTATGAGTCGAAGCCCGTGTTTGGAGTGGTACAGTCGTTTTAAATCGGGTGGAACCTCGACAGATGAAGATTCGCAAACGGGGCGGCCTTCCACTTCGACAGACACCAACCACGTCAAATTGGTGAACGATTTGGTGAGGGAAAATTGCCGATTAACTGTTAGGGAGACAGCCGAGGAAGTGAACATTAGTTTTGGATCCCGTCAGACTATTTTGATAGACAATTTGGGTATGACGCTGGTCGGATCAAAATTCGTTCCGTGGGTCCTGACTGATGAACATGAGTTTTTTGCCAGAAGCGGAAATTCCGTGATCCCGCAGCAGCAACCCCACTCTCCATACTTGGCTTCATTAGACGTTTTTTTGTTTCCAAAGTTCAAATCAACCTTGAAAGGGCGCCGATTCGACTCTATTGCGGACATTAAAACTAATTGTACGGAGGACCTGAAGAGGATCCCTAAGGCGGCTTACCAGGTAGGTTTCGAGAGCTGGAAGAAACGTTGGCGAAGACGTCAGCCAAGGCAAGTACTTTGGGGGCGACAAGTTCGATTAAGCTGTATTCGTCGAAATAAATCAGTTATAAAATCAGTTCTGTCTTTTTTTAATCACACCTTGCACTTTTAATGGGCATCGTGTCCGCCAAAACCCCTCAGGATACAAATATGGAACACGTGCTCGCACATTGCGTCACAGAGTGGCATCATTTGGTAAACGGATTATACGTACGTTCGAAAAGTGAAGAGTCGGGCGTGATGCTGTGCAATCGAGACATAATAAAAACCATGGTCGAAATAAAGTTTTAATTGTGGAAAATTGCAACAAAGTTCTTTTCACGGGTTATTCGTTTTCACCACGGAACCAGTTAAATTCCCATTGAAATTTTTACGACGGTTTTTCAGTGAAAAAAAATTCTCTATACCTTCTGCGTCTTAATTAAGTAAGCCTAGGCATACGCTTCATACACCATCGAATGGGCGTGCGACGGTGGGTGCTAGGTCGCCAACTATTTACGAAATCCATAAATGTGTTCATAGAGACAAATAATTGCTCACATACGCTCCAAGAGACAAATCCATGGGCGGACGGAATGTTGCGAATATATAGTAAATGGTTTACTCGCTAAATTGTTGAAATTTGTTTTGAAATAGTGATACGGGAGTGTTTGGCTTCACTTTTGTTATGCCCGTGTGTCAACCGATGGAAGAACGAACAAAGAAATCAGAGAAACTTCGTAAACCAAACCACTTGCGGTGCGATCAGTTTCATCTTCAGACATCTTGACATGTGATGGGATTTCACAGATATCAAGATGTCATATCACGAGATAGAAGCTGATAAAAATGAATTGAAGAAGGGGTACTTCGCCCTGTCAATAATAGGTTCTAATCTCTCTTATTTATCTAGCTATATCTGCACAAGTATAATGTGGTGCAATAGTAATACCCTCCGAGTCATAAGAAAACTCACGTGTCTTGTGACTTCCTCAAAGTTGTGGATCGGGAATTTTCCTTACCTTCTTACTCCAACATTCCCCTCACACACACACGCACTCTCCCCATAGCAATTGTCAACAAATCCAGTAGATTTTCTTTGAAGCGTTTCCAATTCCTAAGTCCTCGCTTCCTACCCTGGATCCCAATTGCTTGCTGCTCATTCCAATGTGGCCGAACTTAATGCAGGGGAAGAGCACTCTCTCTGCCACCTTTGCATCGCATTTTACGAAGAAATGCCGGTCGGGCGAGAACTCCGATTGGCGATGCCCTCTCGGCCGTGGTGCGCGGCTGGAGTGCGTGGGCTGGTGAGGGGGTGAGAGAGGGCGGGGGGAAGGAAGGGGAGGGGTGGGGAAGGACGGTTGAGGAGGAGTAACAAAAGGTTAGCGAAATGCGATCAAGGGGAGCGAGGGATAAACGTGTTCGGGGATCTTAATGAGTGGGGAAGGGGGTGTCGGGAAGAAGGGGTGGGCATGGAAGTAAGGAGGCGTGGCGGAAAGGGAGGGGTGGGAATGAGAGAGGCTTTAAGCAACTCAGTGGACCGGAAACTGTTAAAGTGAGAGGAGGGAGGATCCTCGGAGCGAGGGGATCGGGGGTCGCTGTGAGGGGAACGGGAGACAACCCCCCTCCCCACGGAGGTACCACGAAGGAGAGGCGCTGAGGCGAGGATCAAGAAGACGAGAAAAGGAGGCAGAGAGAGAGAGTGAGAGGCGCGCTCGGATTTTTGAACCAGATTTAACCGACCCAATACCTTTCGGCGTATACAATATATAGGAGTTTTTCATGCGAATTAGACGTATGCTGAGCGAAAGAGCGCGCATGGGTTGAATTACGAGAAAATTAGTGAAAAAAATTAAATAACTGTACCTTCCTATTACAGTTTGAGCTTAAATACATGAAACGTGGGAAACCGTCAAGGAAAGGAAATTTTTCGGTGAGTAAGGAGTTCGTTAAAGTATTGAGAGGTAGCGTAAAGCTCACCTGATTAATTTTATTTGAAATATTACCAAATAAGTTTAAATTGGCTAACGTTAAGAAAATACTGTATACTGAATCAGACCAAAGAATATGGTTTGTCGAAACATTTGAATCTTGGCAATAGGAAAAGTTTTGATGCTGTCAACTGTATACTGTCAATAAATACTGTCAAAAAAAATAATCTTTATCATTAAATTTTCCAATACAACTTGTAACTTAATACATTTTGTACCTTAAACAACATCACCTAAAGCATCTTATCACTCAAACAACAAATTTCTAGCAGCATTTCCACAATTAATTACTATTTGTGGAATCACCGAAGGTCTATTTTCTTTATTAAGGAAAAAATTCCACTGAGTAACGGCGAAAATAGTGCCATAAAACAAATAGCTCCCATTCATCCGCTTCTACAATATGGGTTCAATAAAATTCTACTGATTTTGAACAAGACAATTCAAGGCAAGAATATCAGTTCCCGGCCTCCAAGAAATCGATATGTTTTGATCAGGACTTAGAGGTAAAATAAACTATTACTCTTTGAATTTATTAAACCTCTCGTAATCACAATCTCAGTATGCATAGCCATTTCGAAAGCATATAGCCTTCATACAAGGTCAAAATAGCAATTTTTATGCATGCAAGACCAATCTCACACACGCGGTTTAAACATTCTCAAATGCTTGACAGTATATCGTTAGAACTTTACACAAATGCATGCAGATAGCTGCCGTCAAACGCTCTCCGTGAATTAAGAAATTCAGGTATTGAAAACATGTCTGTTTTTAATTACAGGGAAAATTCAATTTCTTTAATCGACATATCTACTTTAATAGTTATTTTTTTAATAACCATAGAAAAGAGAAAAAGAGAATTTGTTGCTTGCCTTTCATTAACTATTAGTGTCCTTTTTCCCATTGCTCTTAAAAAATTAAACCACCTACGCACGTGCAGGAAAAGTAATGTCTACGCCATTAGTGGATATGGCCACGGCGCATGCGTGAGAACAGTTGCAAATTTGAAAATTCATATGATGTGAATGAGGCAAAAATAAATACCTAACTGAATCGGGAGAAGGATTAATTCACGATTTTTCTTAAATTCCCATTTAAAGCTAGCCAAACTCTTACTTCATGTTGCTGTTATAGATGAAGTAAATCTGCGCTATTTCCGTGTCAATCAATATTGTGTCTTTCTTGGTGAATGAATTTCAATTTGCGCTGACTCTCAGTTTGTGAAGCATTTTCTGGAATCCCTTAAGTGAAGAGTAGGGGACGGGTAAACGGCGATTGGCCACGAAAGATAGGAGAGACGAGATGAAGCCCATGCCGTCTCCGCCACCACGCCGAGGGGGAGAGGGGGGAGGGAGCGGGGCGCGGACGAGTGGTTAGCGGAATGGAAGTGAGCAGGGAACCGATTGAGCCGATTAGATTTCCTGATGAATGAGCTTTGGTGAACCGGTCACCCAGGAGATTGCATCACCTAATGAGCTGGTTTACGGAATCAATTGGTGAAGCATCATTATTTACAGAAATCAAAAGAAAACGAAAGTAATGAGCTCATCAATACACACTTGGTCCAATTAAAATATTGACGGAGGAGGGAAGAAATGAGAGTGGGAAGGATATTTACAATATGTTCAGTTACTAGCCAGTCGACAGATATGTTCAATAACGAAAAGTCGTTAATGAATATTTAAAGATCATTCAATTAGCAGTTTGAATGCAAGACAGTGAGGCGTCATGAAAATATTAAGGTAGATTCATATTGCAGACATATTTGATTTTAACTTAACCGTTAATACAAATTTATTTTTCGATGCACGTTACAACTCAATGATTCATCCGAGGATTAAAAGAAAACTTTTAAAAAGTTGAAACTTTTGATGCGTAGTAATTTTATCTAAACTGGTGATGTGTAAGAAGTTTATTTCCTTCAGATGCGCGTCTTTCTCTCTCTCGACCAGAAATGGACAGCTACATCGTTGAAGACTGTTGCTTTTTAGGGTTATAAATTGAATCGTGGACAAGGATCATTGTGGTTCATAAACTATCAAAGATTCGTAATTTGTGCTTGAGCGTCTCATATCAGATGTACCCTTCTGTCAAATAAGCAGAAAATGAGAACACGCGTCATTCCACTAAATATATTTATTCTCGCGATCTAGGTTTCAGCACTTAGTGATTTCTTACTTAGTCCTCTTTCTCTTGTCATTATTTGTCCAAGTTCTATCACATGGATATGAAGACTGATTTAATTCTAATACTAGTTGATTGAATTAGATTTTAATGGAGGTTAAGCTAAAATCCGGACTTGGGAATAAAGTACACTGCAGGGTGGTTTCAGAGAGATTCCTGCAGAGCGGAGACATAAGTAGGATATGGGTTGCAAATGAAAGAGAGAACGCACTCTTCCGCAGAATTTAATGGGTGCAACGCGTTTCGTCGTGACATGGCATCATCTGGTGCTAATTTCTGACGGGATATATGCAGTGTGTATGCAGAAAGAGTGTGATGAGAGGGGTTAAGTTGGAGCTCACGCGGAATTGGTTATTTCGTGGGAAACGTAGTCCAATGGGAGGTAATGTTAGGGCGGAGAGGAGAGTAAAGGGAGAGGGGGGGCAAAGGAGGGGTGATGCAGGGGAAGGGGTGCAGGGTTTGGTTGTTTTTTCGAGATTCAAATGCCCAGATAGTAATGGGGAAGGGATGGGGGAAATTTTGACGGTCGCAGATTGCTACACTTAGTTGGTTCTCGTTTTTACAATTTCCACCTGTCCGAGTTCCAATTTTAGGCCTTCAGACCAAATATGTATCACTTCTGGTAAAAAGCCACTGCTGATTGATGCAAAAGAATGGAAACGCAAAACTTCATCAAAGTGAAGCCTGAACCTGTAAAGTTTGATAGGAAAATTACATGGACACATCCTGAGGCAAGATATTTCACCGAAGACAATGATTTGAAGGAAGCATTCGATAGGAAATAACAATAATTTTTGCCATATTAAATTTATAAAGAAGATCTACATGATTTTTAGAAAATATTTTTTCCAGTGTTAAATAATGTTGCTATTTAATAAACACGAGCGATTTTGACTGATCCTACATGATATTTGCATGTGTAAATTATTTTGGAAATATATTTTGGAACGAAGCATTTCTGCTAACATGCCCAAGATCATATCGATTTATAAATATTTTTCTCAGTTAATACAAAATTACAAATGAAATTGCTTGAAATTACCAATATATTTTAAATTTGTGTACTCTCAATGCACCCTCATGTGGTTGCGCTAATCCAGGGGAAAATGAAAAATGCTCCAATTTCACAAATACACCAGCCTAAGGTGACATAAAACTCTGTCTTGGTAGCTAAACGTAAATAGAAATGCAGCAAAATTATCATATACATGGTTCTGTTTCCATTATTTTTTAATTAAAACAGCCTATTTCAAGCTATTACAAGCAGCAACCAAACGGTGTTTCAAGAAGGAATGCGTTGTAACAAATTAGTGACGGAAGCTTTCAGCCAATGGCCTTCGAAGAAAAGAAACCCTGGGAAGAATTGTTTCATATTCCGTGATAAATTATCCATATTTAATATCATGATACAATTTAATGCTCAAGGCAATTAACGCTCACTGGATGTAGGTATTTGGATTAATTGCCATGGGAACGTGGGATGGGGGAGAGGAAGTAGCTCTTCGGGAGGGTGGAGGGAGGGGAAAGGGGCCAGAAATTTCCCAGCATGCATTGGTGTGCGTGTTAAGCCTTGTGGAAGTTGTGGGCGGGGGAGCGCGGTGTGCCGTGGAGGGGGAGGTGTCTTTTGGGATTCATCGAGGCGCCCGTGTTGGGGGACCCCGGCGAGGAGGAGAGAGATGGTCCCTCGCCCTGAAAAGAAAGGCGTCGTGTGAGCCGGAGGCATTCGCCCACGCAACCCCTGCCTCGACTGCCTTCGACAAATTTACTTCATCACCGCGAGGATAAGAGGATATGGATTGCGGAAATAAGAGCACTCGTTGGTTGAGGGTAGGGACAGATTTTGGAGACATTAAAATTACATCAAAAGTAAGAGAGGGTATTGGTGCCAAAATCCGAAAACTGCTTTATTTACATGCAGGATTACTGGCTGAAGGCTGAATAAACGTGAGGTTCAAAACTGGGTTGCTCTAGAAGTGTTAATAGTTGAAAAAGGGTTATTATATATTCTATAACATTAAAAGGAAATTAGCCTCATACAAAGAGATTTGACTTTGACAAAGACATCGCAGCGCCATCTTGTTCATTGATTTTCATAATTTTACTTATTTTGTGCTCTACCAGTTAAGGAAGATTTTGGATAGACACAAGCTATGCAACTGTAAAATGATATATATATATATCATTTTACAACATTACATTTTACATTACTATTACATATACATTTTACATTTTTTATGTATATATATATATATATATATAAACCATAAACACAGTAATCAACCTGAAGGTCGGTTTAGTAGGTGATGTCCACCATCGCCCTAAACGGCGTGTGAATATTCACACATCAGGGTAGGGGGGCCAGTTCCTTTCCCTGTGCCGGTTATGGTTTCCCAGGAAGATCTGGTACCAGAAAAATCAACTAGCTTGGGTGGAGCTGCAGGTGCACAAAGTGCCTTGCCCGGGAATCGAACCCGGGACCCTCTGGTCAGCAGTCCAACGCTCTACCCGCTAGACCACCGCGACCCGCATATATGTATATATATATATGAATTTTATAGGTAATCTACCGGTTAAGGTTGGTTTCCGATGAACATAAGCTACTAAACGATTCTCATGTCCGTCCCAGGAAAAAACAACCTAACATCTAACAAATACAATTTTCCCATCTCTGTGTAATTCCTTTCTTCCCTTTATCCCGTAGAACTATCCTATGCCTGCCCTTTCCTCGCTTGCCTCACATTCTCCACTCTGTTACAGTCTTCAATATCTCACTGCCAATCAATACGCCTTTTATCCATTTCTCCTGCTTTCAGAGGATTTCTCTCAACAAACCCCTCACCTCACCCACCATCTCCAGTATTTCCTCATTTGTTTTCCTTTCGGTCCATTTCGCCTTCTCCATTCTTCTCCACACCCACATTTAAAAAATCTCCAATCTACGTCTATTCTCCTGCGACAATGACAAACGTTTCCGCACCGTATATAGCTACGCTCCACATCAGTTTTATGCAGCCTTTTTTAACATACTTACCCAATCTCCTGTCATCTATTCTCTCCTCCTTGTGAAATAATCTTTTCATTACGCAATTCTTCTTGTATGTCACTACTAGTTTCACCATTTTGTTCCACAGAGCTTCCGAAATATGTAAACTGTTCCACTTGCTCAAAGTTTATGAGCTCCTATTTTAATATTTAACTTAGTCATCCTATTTCTCAAAAATCGCATAACCCTTATTTATTTGTCATAAAATCACATCCAACACCTGCGGAACTGACTATCCACTGATCTCAGCATTTTATGTAGCCGTTGGAAAGTGTAAAGACCTTTTGCCTTGGACCAGGGTCCAAACCCGGATCCTTCAATGTCCGCCCGAGTGATTTAGCCAATTAAGCTACCGAGGCGTCCTTTTCACTCTGAAATTTCAACCCAGCCTAGACCAATGGTTTTTACTCGGAAATGGTTGCATAATCTGGCTTAAAAGAAAACTCCGGCAAAGGTACTTTATGGGCGTCTCCCGCAGTTTTTTTAATTTGGGAAAACGTTTAGCATTATTTGTAACTCCTTGGATGACGAAAATTAATTAAATTTAATTAATTTCACTTAAATTAAATTAATCCATTATATTAATTTATATCATCATCAAACTGATATTGCGAATTCCGGAATGACTTTCATTCCTATCCCCAGTTATTCCCACGACTCTTTAACCATTTTCTCCACATATAAGTGGAACGACGCAGGTGATAGTGGACAAACCTATCCTATTCACACCCGAGTAGTCTGAAACATTTACAGTTTTCAGATTAGTCTCCTATTCCTCCATTCTATTTCTATTTACTGCAATATTTTTCATTAATTTTACGAAATTCTCTCTCCCAACCGCTTATGTATGAATCACAATTACTTCGTGATTGTCTCATTCTCCATCCTCTTATTAATCATCTTGAGAACCACTTTATCACACTAATTTTCCTATTGTTCACACACATTACTACCTTTCCTTTTATTTAATATGAACTAAATTGGTCTGACTAAATCTTCCGATCAAATTCTTCCTTTTTGCACACTACGAATTAATCCATTAAAGCGTTTCCTCCCACGTTCCCTACACCATGCAGTAGTTTGCTTTTGTCTTCAGATATCTCCATCTTCATGTTTCCATTCTACCTAATCGTAAATCAGCTCCCTCAACACACTCATGACATCCTCTAAAACCTGATGATATTCCTATCTTGTTGCTCCGATTAGTCCTGCATTGCATGTATTAAATCGTCTTCCTTGCTCTTTCTTTCTGAATCGGGCGTTCACCTCATTGTTACTAAATTATAATCTGAATCCATACCTGCACCCGGAATTAATCACTTTCGTTTTATAACTATGTGTGTAACCATAATATAGAGTGGCTCCAGTGGTGGTGGGGTAACGTCCTCGTCTGCCAACCCAGAGGTTGCGGATTCCATTCCCGCCGAGGTGGTTTTTCCTCCCCCTAGAGCTGTGGGGTATGTTATTGTAATATTGTTATATCTTTGTTTAAAGTCGGATATAAAGGCTGATGTGCTGTTTTCGGAATAATACCAAATAAATACATAAACTGACATCTTCCTGAACCCCATGCCATTTTCCCCCCATATGTAACTAAGCATTTTTGGTATCAAAATCAATTGTTCGTTGTGATTAACCTCTTTCTCCTGCAGGATACTATGGCTTTCTCCCCGTGGTCATGGGTTGCCCTAAAACCCTAGTCCCTTAACTCACTACCATGGCTTCCTTCACCTACTCTCGCATTCCCATCCCCATCCCCCATCACTACCAATATTTTACAATGACCAGGTTAGTTGGTTAACCTTTCCATTCTACCAATAATATTTCTTCAGTCAGCTTCAGCTTGCTCTACGTTTACTAAGCGTTTACCGACCTTTTTGATGACACTTCTCACTGGTTTTCTTTTCGCTCTATATTACTATATCACTATCACTCCAGTAATCCCCGCTATCCTTCCATCTCACCTCGCACTACAACGACTATGATTCTTCTTTCCATCGATCCCTTTATGTTTTCTCATTTTTCTACCCTTAAAGTCATGCTAGAATTCAAAGTCTCCGTTCGTATTAGTTCGGACTCCTTTCTATTCTCTCTAGAAGAGTCCGGTTTGCAAGTATTTCATGAGATGATCACGGTGGAAGCGTTGCCTCTCCCGCTGCCGGGCGCGACCGACTGGGCCGAGTCCCGTAGATGCCAGGACTCATTGTCCTCTCTAGCCTTCTCCCTTCATAACATGCTCCGGATAAATAATTTAGGTGGTGTCCCGGTACCTTCGTCAATAGTATTTTTAATGTGACACCATCACTCAATGGCTTCCCCACTGGTGTCAGACGTCCTTGTAGCCGTCTCAAGGAGGAAGACATGCTGCGCGGACTACCTTTCGCCTGGCCCATAACCTTCGACCTACTCCTGTGTAGCATGGATGACCCTACTAGGAGCAACTACAAATGCTTTTGCCAGAGCAGCTCTAAGGGTCATCAGAAAGCATTAAGTACTTCCACCACTTCAACGTCTCAGTGCATGAGCTGGGGATTTTCATAATGTGAATTTGTAAATGGTTTCTTAAGCGGATATTCGTTTATGTACATTTTATTGCCGCGAAGTTTCCCCCCGTAAGAAGAAAATACCATCATTATTCCCTAGATATAATCCCTGAATACAGTTGTGCAGATCCAGGTCTCTGCAGACCACCAGTAGCCCGACACGGCTTGTGAAAACTATTTTTTAATTAACAATATTTGGAATTCCACACCTCATTTCCATATTTTTGATCATTTCTTATGCAAACCGTTATTTCATTATTTTTATGTATGTTTAAAGCAATAAAAAGTTTGAATTAATAATTTAAATTTTTAAGTTATATTTTACGGCAATGATGAAGAAATAGAGGCACGAGTTAATGACCAAAATGGAAGAAACATTTTTGGATTGGTTTTACCCAATGGGAGTTGAGAATTAAAACAATCAGAAAATCGAACTTCCTCAAGGATTTAAATGTCATTTAATCAAGAGGTGCATGAATTTCGCTTATTTAATTCATGGTTTTCCTGTGACCTTCATTATTAGATGTCCCGTAACATTCCCCGCTGACACAATCAGAAACAAGCGAGGTAGATCAAAATAGTAGCCTATGATGGCTTCACCTTCATCTTAATCATAGCAGGTGCCTGCTTATGTCCCTTTAAGCACCACGTTTTCCACTTCCTCCTCTTCTCTCTGGCATTTAGTCTTCCTTTTGCCACCCAAGACAAAACTCTGACGTCGGCGAGATATGTAACTGGGCCCTCAAGTCAAAGGAGTGGATATGAAATGGATCAACACGGTTTTCGCTAATTAGGCCGGCTGACAGAAGCACTCATACACGCCACGTGACGGCAACCGCGATTCCAATATGCGGTCGCCGTCACACCCGTCACGACCAAAGACGTCTTTCCATTCTGACTCAAAGGGTTGGCTTTTGATCGCGTTGAATGGACACCTAAGTGAGCGTGTGCCGACCGCTTTGCCCTATCCCTCTTTATTCCCTTACCTCGCCCATCCAATAGTTTCCTTTCCTGCATCAGCCTCCAACACCCCTCTCAACATTCACTTCATCAGGGCTTTCCTGCCATTCTTGCAACAAACTCCTCTCTTCTTTCGACGTACATACGATGTCTCCGTTTCTTTTCATTCCTGTCCATTTTTTTTAAGAACAGTCGGTGAAGTTTTCATTCGTCACTGTGATCACCGCCATAGGTTATTGACTCGAGGGATTGTTTGTACAAGTCTGTCGATAGAATTTATCGTCCAAATATCTCAATCGCTTCAATACAACATAATATACTCCCACTGAAGTCTAACATTTCTCTAAGATTCTTCCGATTCTCCCCCTTCGGCCTTCCTCTCAATTTTTCCCTTCTTGGATCCTTCGATTCTCACAGTCGTTTTCTCCCTTCCATTGATTTTGGATACTCTTTATGCCCATTCTCGAATGAAATTGACTTTTCTCGAAGTGGGAGCATTTACCACAAAAATGCGCCTTAGAATGAGCAATCAGGTCTACTTTTCCATAAGCATCTCCTCCCAAAAGATTATCGCGCAGAAAGTGATTATTTTCAAAATTTGCATTTCTCCGGCGTTTCAGATCGAACGCCAGGTGACATATAAAGGGACGCAGCTTTGATGTTCGATTTGTGTCCCGAGGCGAGGCGGGGAGGGAGAGCGAGGGGCGGCGAGGCGGGAGAGTGTTGATGCCGAAGGGGTGGTCCCCCGCACGCCTCATTCCCTGGGCGGCGCCAGTGAGGGCAGAGGGGGGAGGGCGGGGAGGGGACGTGCTGGGTTGTCCGCAGGAAGGGCACTTCTCCGCATGTGTCGGCCGCAACAGGTGCTCGTGGCCGGAGGGAGAGGGGAGAGGTCGGTGCGAGCATTTACTCGCCGGCATCGCCAATGTAAAGTGCGAGCGCGGAACAGGAGCTCGGCTCAGAGCGCTGGATTGTTTCTCGAAGTTAGGCAAACGCTCAATGATGCCGCTTTGCTCGAGAAACAATCCATTAGCAGTCAGAAGCACAGAGGACCATTATAATGAGGAGCAATGCTTTTAACGTTTTAGTCTCCCGTTATATCACGACTGGTGGGCGTAATACAGAATATGGAATTGATAAATTGAGATGATTCCTATCCTGGATAAACCTTGAAGACAAGATATCAAAAAGAAAATCGTCAATATTGTGCCATGTGTGTACGTAACTATATATACACACATACTTATCTTTTAACCTTGTATGTACATATATATATATACATATATGTATATATATGTATGTATATATATGTATATATATATATACTATATAACTTTTGGACGGCACAATAGAACACAGAATAAAACAGATAACACGTAAAAGGACACTCACACTGTAGATGATTTAAGCTTTCGGCCTACTCCGAGGCCTTCTTCAGGCCAGTCTAGCTCCAGATTCCTATCCTGGATAAACGCTGAAGACAAGATATCAAAAAGAAAATCGTCAATTTTGTGCCATGTGTGTACGTAACTATATATACACACATACTTATCTTTTAACCTTGTATGTATATATATATATACATATATATATATATGTATATATATACATATATATATACTATATATATATACTATATATATATACTATATAACTTTTGGACGGCACAATAGAACACAGAATAAAACAGATAACACGTAAAAGGACACTCACACTGTAGATATTTCCCCCTGCCACACACCTTTTTGGTGGCTCGCAGGGTACTTATGTAGATATAGATGTAGATGATTTAAGCTTTCGGCCTACTCCGAGGCCTTCTTCAGGTCAGACTGGCCTGAAGAAGGCCTCGGAGTAGGCGAAAGCTTAAATCATCTACAGTGTGAGTGTCCTTTTACGGGTTATCTGTTTTATTCTGTGTTCTATTGTGCCGTCCAAAAGTTATATTGCTCTCGTGAGTACTTCCGCATCATCGATATATATATATATATATATATATATATATATATATATATATATATATATATATATATATATATATATATATATATATATATATATATATATATATGCGGGTCGCGGTGGTCTAGCGGGTAGAGCGTTGGACTACTGACCAGAGGGTCCCGGGTTCAATTCCCGGGCAAGTCACTTTGGGCACCTGCAGCTCCACCTAAGCTAGTTGATTTTTCGGGTACCAGATCTTCCTGGGAAACCATAACCGGCACAGGGAAAGGAACTGGCCCCCCTACCCTGATGTGTGAATATTCACACGCTGTCGGGCTTGGTACATGGGCGACCTTCGGGTTGATTACTGTGTTTATGGTTTTATATATATATATATACAGATTCTGATGACGACGGCCGTGCCGTCGAAACGTAAATATCTACTCTAAGTGTCCTTCTTTTATATTTCTGTGTGTTTAATATTTATTAACCTAGTGTTTGTGTGTTTATATATATATTTATATAACAATAAGCAAAAGACATTTAGGAACCGTTAACGGGAAAAGGATGAGGAAACCCAAAATGAAGTACAAAGAGTTTTACAATAAATTGAGACGGGCCACAAATAAAGCAAAGGAGGACTTATGGAAAACCCAATGCGAGGATATGGAAAGTTTACAGAGGAAGGGTGAAATTCGTCCGCTATAATGCTAAGTTAAAGTATTATCGAGAGGTAAGAAGGTAAGATCCGTGCTAACAGTTGAAGATAAGCGGGGTAACATAATAGTTGAACCAGGAAAAATCCATGAGAGATGGAAGGAATATATAGAAACACTGTATGGTAAAGAACTTAGGACCACAAGGTTATATAGAGAAATGGAACATTATAAAGAAGAAGATAGTTTAGGTCCAGGCACACTCGACGATGAAATAGAAAGGGCATTAAAGGAGATGAAAGCAAATAAGGCCGTGGGGCCAGACAACATTCCTGTAGAACTGTAGAAATGTTTAGGAAAATGTGGTAAGGAGACTCTGTATGGTTTGATTCGTAGTATCTATGAGGAAGTAATATGGCCAGAATATTTTGTGAGGCAAAGTTAGTCCCTGAATTGCCGCATCCTATATGAATAACTGTATAAAAGGTTGCGGAAGTCAACGGGGAAAAACGTTGGCCTAAAGCAGGGCCTTGGGTTCGATTCCCGGGCAAGGCACTCTGGGCACCCGCAGCTCCACACAAGCTTGGTGATTTTTCGGGTACCAGATCTTCCTGGGAAACCATAACCGGGACAGGGAAAGGAACTGGCCGCCCTACCCTGATGTGAATTTTCCACACCGTCGGGCTTGGTACATGGGTGAACTTTATATATATATGTATATTTACGATGCCGGTTTAGTAGGTGATGGCAGAGTTCACCCATTACCAAGCCCGACGGCGTGGAAAAAACAAAGAAATATATATATATATATATATGATTTCTTCGAAGTAACACGGAAGTGTTGAATAAAAAACTTAGACAGTAACACACAGCACGAGAACACATAAAAAGAACACAATAATATCTTGATAATTTCGACGGACTCGAACTCCGTTTTCTTCGGAAGATAAGATATGACTGAGGAAAAGGGTACGCGGTGCAGAGAGAGAAGGAGAAGAGGGAGAGGGGAAAAAAAAGGTAGCGGGGGAGGGGTAAAGGAGAGGTATGCGGAGGGGGAGAAAGCGGAGCGGAGAACTGGTGGTGGGGGAGGAGTGAAGGAGGAGGTTATGGAGGGGGAAAGGGAGGCCAGAGGGGAGCGGAGATAGAATGAGGAGGATGAGGAAATGGTAACAAGCGACACAGAAAACTAACAATTCATCCACAGATACCACAACACCCATGACCAAGGCATCAACTCACCAAGTCATCATAAGGGCTCGACAAGTCAAAACCCAGGACAAGTATGACGAAATGTATGCGGATGAACAAATTGTCCCTCCACCTCGCAAGAAACAAATCCACTTCCATCCACCCCAGCGTCCCCCCCACCCATTTAGTGAACGACATTGAGACCCGGATGTTGATAGGCTTTACACAGCCATATAAATACTAATTCAATTGTTTTTAATTTTTTTATTTTCCGATAACCCTATAAAATTAAAAACAATGGAATTCCTGCCCTCGAAGAAATAAACATTTTTCACGAAAAATAATATTTCTATGCTAAAGTAAATATTTCTATGAACTGAAATTCGGTGAAAAATGGAGTCCATGATGATTTTAAAATAATATTAATTGATTGAACAGCCACTTGTATCTATTCATGGTGGAACTTTCACTTCGGTTATTACGGAAGTGTGCCACCACGTTACACTTGAATCTGCAATTTATATCCGAGTATGTTTTCGTGCTCTTCGCATACTTAAAGGGCAAAGTTATACACCCATTTAACATATATACCTCTGTCTTACTTTATCATCGCTAACACAGTTGATAAGTTATAAGCAATGTGTTTAAATCCTTGCCAGGTTGTTGAGATACATTGAGATGAAATGAGTTGTTGATGATGATAACAATTTGGCTAAATTAACGGAAGCCAATCGGGGTCTTAGTGAGAGGCGAGGTGGGAATGCTGGAGAGCAAAACAGATAAGAGGTTCCTCAGCTGTTGTACGATTTTTAGTTTATTTTATATAAACTATAGCTCCCCATTATATCCTAAAGAACGTGAAGTATCCCTTAGTGGAATATTGAGGAGTGGTGGCAAACGTTAGACTCGGCTCACAATCCACCCGCGGCTAATTAGGCGGCGGTGGACATC
Organism: Hetaerina titia; assembly: GCA_037158775.1. Lineage (NCBI taxonomy): Eukaryota > Metazoa > Arthropoda > Insecta > Odonata > Calopterygidae > Hetaerina > Hetaerina titia. Next base: position 4,536,214 of record CM073778.1, on the reverse strand, counting down.
CTTTTGGCGGGTGTTCCTAGGGCGCCACTTTATTGCCACCATAGCATGTCGTCACGGCCGCAGGACCCCATCCCTTCGCCGCCGTCTACGGCCATTGTAGCGAGCGCCCTCCCCCCCGGTTCCCATCCAATTAGCCGCCGGCGGACAGTGGCGCAGCGAGACGCCCCCTGCCCGTCACCCCCCCACATCCGCATAACCCACACGCGTATCCCTCCTCTCCGCACAAATGATCAAAAATCTGATGCGGTACTGATTTTTTACATACGTTGTTTTCGAGGATTTGATAATATTGACCAACGCTCATCGCAGTGATTTTATCTCGGGTCAAACTGAAGTTATCTTTCTAAATATCTTCTCCAAACAATTCATCTTTAAGTACATTCTATAAATACCTCCTAAAAAAATGAAATCACATTCCATCCTGTTGAGGACAATTTTAAAATCACCAATTTCTTGTTTAAAATCTTTGTTTCCAAAGACATTTAGGGTTAAACATTTTTCCCGAAATAATATCTGATCTACATTATTTTATATTGAATAACAATTAGTGTTTTTACATGACTAGTTTCAGAAGAAATTCGTTTAGGTTGATTGTAATAACGGCAAAAGTCCTCTTATGGAGGTCATTCAGACGTGAAAACTTGGGTTCGTACATTGCTAAAACGTCAGCATGGTGCAGTACTTAAACAATTCTTTTTAAAGTTGGTCTCAAGGAGGACTGAAAGGAGGTAAATGGATGTACGAAGACTCCAGGTCGTCCCGTTCCATAACTCACACATAACCCCTGGCATGGGGGCATACCATAATATCTCTATCGGCTCTAGAGGCAGCGGGTATATTTTCGGGATATCCGAGTGTATTGATTGCAGTGATCAACCAGTGATTTCTTGATCAAGATGGTTACTTGAAACTGAACGTACGACACAATCCCTCTCTCTAGATCATAAATTCAACCAGTTTGCATTGTCAATTAGAACTCAAAATTTTAGTTCGAAGGTTTACGGAGTACTCAATGAGTGTGGATTGTCGCATGTCAATGAGCTCGCTGCGGCGGACGCCTCGGTGAAACAAATCAATGCTCACAGTCGTGATTTCTTCTCGTGCGTCCAGCAATCAGCAGCGTGTTCCCAGCCAATGAGCTCGGAGATCTAATGATGATGCTCACGAGTTGATGGGACATAATGGCGCTGACATTTCAGATATATCACGCCATTTTGAACATTACTCTCATGCTGTCTAATTAATATCCCCCGAGTCTCCAACACGACAAACACTCTTCGATCATTGAGTATGAGAAAATATGACGGCAATATTATTCGTTACATTCGTTACAGCCGTCAGTTCCTTAAAAAAGACATATTTGAAAGCATTTGGAAATAATTGAACACAACCTTTACATGAATGCAAAAACTCGATTTGAAATATTTATTTCTTCAAAAATGGTCAAAGTACTTTCTATCATTACGCATTGGATTATAAGCGTGATACAGAAACGATGACTGTTCCAAATACCTGAAAGATCTGTCCTAAAAGTAGTAGGACCGAGTCGATTAAACACAATTAGCGGCCAGAATTGATAAATTCACTCAGGAGACTTCAAAGCAGCACCCTTGTGCGTCCACACACCACTTCCAACGGGTTTTCCACGACTCGTACGCCTTCCGAGAGGTGGCGCCCGGAGTGCTGCTGATTTCCCCTCTACGACCTGTTGTAACGAATAAATCTGGTGGGAAATTGTCTAAATAATTTTGGATCCTCACTCACATGGTCGAGGAGCTCTTCGCAGATCCGCGTTCGAGTTTCCTTTTGTTAGACAGAGAGCACTCGCGGCATTAAATGTCTCATACGCATATTTTTGGTCACAAGTCGATGCGCATCACTTTTAGAGATGGAAAATTTATCAGAAACCATTTTAACAGGTAGCATGCGTTCCCTCTTCAACAAAGCACTCATTCCTGCGTGATTTTTGTAGCTTTTTGGGGTCGAAGGGCATCCTGAAAGTTTGGTGGCTTCAATATCTTCTCTACCCTCCAGAAACAACTTGAACCAGTCAAAAACACCCAATCTATCCATTGCGTTATCACCATAAAATTCATTGAGCATGTTATGAGTCTCTTTCCCGGTTTCGCCCAGTTTCACGTAAAATTTGATGGCGTGACACTCTTCTAATAGCCGGTTCATGATGGAGCGTAACAAGGTCACGTCTTAAAGGTTTCGCAAAGGAACGATCTACATTCCGCAAAGGCTAGGAGCTCACTGCCACCGGCCTCCAACCTTCCCTGAGACTCCTTTCCCTCGAACCCAGGCAGAGAAATCGCCGTCCGTCCTTCTATCCGAGAAAAAATAAGTCGCACTACCTTTGGGACAGTCCTTGCAAGTCTTAAGCAAACCATCACCAGGAAAGAATAACACCATCCCTCCCCTGTGCATTAGCGGGTGAGGACGTTAACCCGTCGCTACAGAGATCGTATTTAAAAATAAAATTAGCATTATTTAACATACAATTAGCAAAATTTCTTACTAGTCACGAAAATAAATCCGCATTATAAGGAAGGTAAACAGACCCCTCAAACTTCGCTCAAATACCAACTTTTAAAAGTACCTTACCCAGTTAAGCTAACGAGGCTAATAAAATTTAAAAACTACTCTGAAATACCGGGATAAAACACTCGGCCGAATATAAAAGGAATCCGGGTTCGAATCCAAATCAAGGCCAATGATTTTTCCACTTTGGAATTGTTGCGTTTCTATTATATCAGATAAAATATCCACACTAAGAAAATACGTAGGGATCGCTTTTCACTGAGTTCTCGCTAAGGATCATGTCCAATGATGGCTCTTTACCTCCCGACTACACTCCGTTAACTCAATGATCTTCCAATAGCTCTCACTGGTGCTAGATACGGCATCTGGCGCTGGCATCGCACGGCCCAGTGTTAAAACTACTCGTAGCCATTTCTTGTGCGTCGCAAATATAGTCGCGTCTGTTGGAGCATTAAATTCATCTCCACCGAAAAGAGTGAAGTTCAGAAGTGCCCTGTGGCTTATAAAAATTTACACGGTTGAAAGAGGTGAGAGACGGTAGAAAATAAAAGTGTACTTGGTCAAACAAGGGACTGGGTTGCTGAGGTGGCTAGGGTAATGACTTCACACAGCGAGGGCCTAAGTTCGGACACCGTCGGTGGCAGGTTCTTTTTTCCGATTTAGAACAGCGGGTTTCTCTCTCCATCTCCATTCCTTGAAAGTTTTCCACGCCCCCCCCCCCTCCCACCCACTCACGCGATATTTCCATAATGGCCCGGACCGCCTCTACGTCATTCCAATACCGAGCAGTGAAGATAGATTTACAGGAATAAAACGTAGCAGTATCAGATTCGATTTCACCTCTGAAATTTGTTGCCAAACCACAGCAAGGCAGTCTTTTTGCACCCTTTTTTTTAAATTCAATTCTACAGAAATTAATAAATGGATGAATTTTGTCTCATTATTCGCTTACTTGATTTTGACTAAATGATATTTTGGGACAGATTTTGACCGGCACTAAAAAACTGTTCGTTCAATTAGCACTTTTCTCTTTCTCCCCGACTCGAAGGGAGAGTTTAGAACTAAATGTATGCAATGCTTGGAAAATGGTATTACGTGTAATGAAGACTTGGCTTACCTATTTTAATATGGATCAATCTTTCGAGCCCTCTGCCGGTGTTTTTACCTTCAGCGGGCAGGTCTGTTTTTTAAAAGACTACATTCCGATCAACATTTATCTTTAGTCCAAAAAAAGCACTTTTCTGCCTCCAAATCGGAAAATTTACAACGAAAAGAATGAACACGCACCCATTGTTTGCAAACACCCAAGCTCTGGGTGAAGGAATGAGGCGGGAATCGAACCGACGACCATGGGATTGGCAGACGAGGACGTTACACTGCCGCCACCGAGGCCGGCCCCATATTCACCCTGAAGGTTTATGCCTACCTTTATTTCACTATGTCATATTATGACTCTACAAATACTATTTAAATATACAAGGAACATAGCTACGGTCGTGAATCAATGAAAACAAAAAATAGCGGCACCGTAAACTTGTGTTTTCCTTTAATTTAGATTCGCAACTTTTGCGGATGTGATTCTTCGTGTCAGTATTAAGGGACTTAATAGAGGACTCGATGGAAGCAATCATGTCGTGGAGGGGAGGTTTTTTGGGAGCGACACTAAAATTGAGTCCGCGATTGAGTAGGGAAAGTTCTTCCGGTGAATTATGTGTGTCTGAGAGGTTTTTCACGAAAGGGTAGGAATTAACAATGCTCGGGGGGGATTTTGTTTTATCGGAAATAAAAAATGTCAATTTTTTGGAGAGGGCGAAGGATTTCATGTGATATTTGTGTTGACTAACTTGGTGAAAGTTTCTGTCGAATTCCATCCAAAGGTTAAATTCATGTTCATCGAGACATTTTGTCAGTTTAGTGTGGAGATGGTATGCTTGTAATTCGAACTTCGCTCTCTTGGAGAAGAGGTAGTGAATCTCGGAATTCAAAATGGTCGTTTTAATTTTGGAACCGTAACGAGAAAATCGATTCAATTGAATCAAGTTTACGGTCCCGGTATTTTTTGTTTACACCTACGAATACTATACTGCCGCAGCCGTCTTCATTATTCCTCAATTTGATACTATTCTCTCTTTTTTGGTTAAATATTTTTCATGCTTAGTTCTGGTGCTTTTCCGGCGTATTTGCTTGTTTCGATGCCCGTCTCATGCATCGCTCTCAGGGTGGAGGGCGATGCACCTAGTCTAGTCTACCCTGAGGACGAAGTGTAGTTTGCCCCGAGGACGATGCACGAGTCGAGCATCGCAACGTCGGCCAATACCCGGTGGACCCTGACCCGGTGGAAGACCCGAGAATACTTCATGATGAAATAATTTCATGCTTCTTTGCACATTGTTTTATTTATTTATTTGGAATCTATGACTATTTTTATTATATGCCAAGTGCAGTTATCATTGTTATGCTCCACATGCAGTCCATTCTTCTCTATTTTTCGGGAGAACACTTACAGACAAGTTATACAAAGTATACTTTTTGCATGTTCTTCATTGGCGCTCCAATATTCAGACCTTGTTTTATGCCGTTCATTATTCATTCCCCACAAAGACCTCACAATATCCTCATTTTCTAAACTTGGGTCTAAAGTAGAAGGTTACCCCATTCTACTCAATTAATAAGTACAAATTATCCTGCAAGCCGCCGCCAGGGCGTGTGGCGGAGGGTGCTAGGGCATCACCGGTAAAAGGTTTAACTAAAAAAGCATGCATTGCAAAAAAGCAAAAGCCACAAAAAAACTTTATCAAATTCTTTTTGACAGCTTTTCTCCCAAGGATTCCGAATACTTGTGGCATATTCCAAATGAGCTGAAACTAGAGCAAAACAACACCTATCTTTAACTTTGTCATTACATTTCCTCATCACCCGTTTAATGAAGCCCATTTTTCTTAAAGCGGATCCGCATATTGTCCTGCTTGGTTCTTCCCAATGAAAAGTGTCAGAATGATTATAACTACCCCCAAATATTCAACTTGTTTGGGCGTAGGCAGTACTGAACCCTCAGATTCGTAGTTTATGTCCTGTTCGTCACTTCGTTTTTTATAAAATTTCAAAATTGCGCATTTGTCTATGTTAAGCGTTAATCTCAATTTCATGCACCGATCCGAGATCGTGGCTAAGTCTCTAGAGAGTGGCTCGCGATCTAGTTGGCTCCTTTTTTCCCTGTATACCACCGTGTCGTCAGCAAATAACCAGATATAGCTAGTCGGCAATTGTACTTACAAAGTTATGTTCAATATCACCGATATTTTGTTTCTAATGCTGCGACAATTGAATGTTATGATTATTAGTTGGTGAATAACTCTTTGTTTAACGGTTTCATGTATGCTCAGAAAAATGTTTCGTGACGATTCATGGTCAACAGAAGCAAAAGTATTACATTCGCCGCATTACTATTTTTTATGTATATTGAGGCTCCGATTTTAATAGTTTTACGTGGTTATATGTTGTTTTAACGCAAGTGTTTGTTTGTTCTATTATTTTTGGGATCTGAAAGGCGTAACCTGATCTCAAGTGACAAAAAGCACTGGATTCTACTTTATTTATCCCAATATATGACCTGTGCTATTGCCTTCCAAACTATACTAAACCCTAGAAACGTGTTCGTGTAACCTACGCGCTACACAATGTGACATTTGGCAGTATATTGGACGCAGGAGCAATTTAGGGGTACCCAACACGATGAGAGGACAGGCCTCAGATCAACAAAGTCCGCTCCGATTTCCCGACAATATCCCAACAATCTCTCGTTTAAACCCGCTATTCCAAACGAGCCTTCCGCGCTCAGTACGCGGCACAATACTACCAATGCTTAATTTAATTAGGACCTTCAACTTCTCCTCGACCCGTTCCAACTTCGAGTGCATCTCCTCAAAGGAGCACTGGATCTCTTCAGATCCACGTTCTGAGGCGTCGTCTGTTCCCACATGAACCACAATGCGTAGCTTTGAGCAACTCGTATTACTGACAGCCGCCTTCACCACCTGCGTCGCCTGGGGCACCCCGCCGCCTGGCATACACCAGGACGACAAGAATCCATCACCTCCCTCCTGTTAAGCTCTGCGGCGCAGTGGATACATTACATAAGAACTCCCTAATTTTTCGATTCCCTCCCTTCCCGAGCGCTGATGTCTTACCCTAGGCAGTGCCCTCGGAGTAGGGGTAGGAGCTGCAGGTACGGTGGTGCTGTCATCCGTCAGCACCTGGTACCTGTTGTAGACGGGGATGGTATCTGCCTCCGCAGGGTCCAATCCTCGCCGCAGCGTTATCCTCCCCTTGTCCTCTAACATGACGATACGAGCCCTTAGAGCTGCGCATTCGCCAGTGCTATCCAGCGTGGCAACAGGGGACCTAGGTGAAGCCATCCTATTTAACAACCGAGTGCCCAACAAAAGTTAACCTGTATACACTATTCTAAAGTTTCTGAGAGGGGTTAGCTAAATTATGTTACACTTTGGAATGGAATATGAAGCCTAAGCGGTAAAAACGATGCTTAAATGCGGTCTGCTTGTCAGAGGAAAGAAGATAGTAGAAAAAGGAAAGCACTCACCGATAACCAATCAGAGACGAAGGGAAAAAACAGCCAAAATTCACTAAGATAAATTGCTGCCACTACACATTATGGATAACTAACCACAAACAAAACGAAGACTAAACAAATGAAACGATATATACGTTGACTCTACACTACACTTCACTAGATGCAAGAGCACCAAGCAGCAAGCTGGCAGGTAGTTGTTAGACTCTGGTGGGTCAAACCGGTTCGCAGGAGCGATCTGAAAGTACGTCTGCTCAGGTAGGGGACCAGAGAGAGAATGGGTTCTGGGTTCTCTAAAGAGCGGCGATGAACATGCCTTTGACTACAACGACCAAATCAAATTAACACAACGGGATTGAATGTTAGTGTAGTCTTCGGGCGTCAATGCTGAAGGGGCAAAGCAGGGAATTCTAAGACGCAAGAGGTTTCCACGGGTTAGGCGCTCCCATCCCAGGGAATCCGTCGGCGATCAACGGCTTCCGGAGGAGATGGGTGCTGATGGCTACATAACGGCTGTCCTAACCCCTTTTCCCTCCCCACACCCTCATACAATCCCCTCCCCTTTCCGATTTAACACAAATTTACCACTTGTTTATGTACATCATGCCTTGACAGAAGGATGGCATTGCCATACGAAGTTCGATGCGAATTTCACTTCTATCATCCCGATTCTTCTGTCTTTCTTTTCCTCAGGCACACGAGAAGAAGAAGGTTTACTTAAAAGTTAAGCTTGAGGAACATAACCTGGAACAGGTAAGTATATTTACCAATGTTGGAATTCTTTTGGACCAAAAAGTTCAAAAATATGTGAGTAGGAGAAAAAGAAAAATACATTAGACAATGAATTATTTTCTAGTAGTAGCGAATTGAAGAATGGGAAGATGAGTGAGGCATTTAAGAGAGGGGACCTGCAAATATGGATGTGGAGCAAGGTTTTCTACTGCGCGGAAATTTATTCGATTTGACGATTCCTTCGAATTCCGAATTGACGATTTATTTGACGATGTTATTGGGGCGAGACTTCATTATTCCTTCTTCCACCAAACTCTCACACATTTCAGTAAATAAAACCACGAACACCCAAGTCATAGGTGGAGGAAAACCAGCCTGGGTGGGACTCGCGATCTCTAGATTGGCAGTCGCTGGCGTGACCCCGCCGCAGGGCGGAGTAGGTTGGAGGCGTTTGAGGTGCGGGAGTGGAAAGAAAGGAAATGGTAAAAGTTACGACAAGGAAAACAAACGAGGAGTGCTACGCGTAGTGGAGGAGGAGAGAGGATGCAGAAATGAAGGACGCGGAGGGTATTGTCTGACGAAGGGAATTCAGAAGATTGTGCTAGAGGGATGGGGCGTTAGGCAAGCTAGGAATAGCGGTGTTAATAGAATAGGCATTTTACTCGGAACGAAGGGAGATAAGAAGTATTCCTCATTGTAGGACAGTTTAATAAAGGCGTCACGTTGCGCCTTATTAGTTGAGGCTGAGGCTGTTCATTATTCACCTACATTAAATGCCAACTGATTTTCGAAAGGAAACGGTAACGAACTGCCATTATTGGCTTAACCAAACATAAACAAGGACGGTCCCAAAAGTAGTAGGGCTGAGTAGACCAAAAAAAATCATTGCCAGAATTGATGCATTAATTCAAAAGTCTTTAAAGTAGCACTCTTGTGCGGCCACACACCGCCGCCAGCAGGTTTTTATACTTCGACGACTTGTAGAAGGCTGCGACCAGAATGTTGCTAAGCTCCAGCGTCACCGCCTTTTGTTACGCTTCCACCGAGCCGTGGTGACGTCCTTTCAGCACAAAATTGAGACAAGGGAAGAAATAGATGTCTGGCTGGACATTGTAGAAAAAAATCTGGATCTTCACTCAGATGGTCGACAAGCTCTTGGCAGATCCGCGTGCGAGTTCCCTTTTGCTCGTCCGAGAGCACTCGCGGCGCCAACTTCGCACACACCTTACTCATGCATAAGTTTATGGTCACAAGTCGATGCACATCACTTTTAGGGATGTCAAGTTAATCAGAAACCATGCGAGCATTTAATCTACGATCCCTGTTGAACAAAGCTTTTATTGTTCTCGCAAGATTTTCTTTACTTTTTGAGGTAAAAGGGCGTCCTGAACTTTCAAAGTCCTCAGCATCTTCTCTACCCTCCTGAAGCAATTCACTGAGAAACAACCGAGCTATCAATGGCGCTATCGTCATAAGTAGCATTGAGCAAGTCATGAGTCTCCTTCTCGGTTTCGCCAAGTTTCGCGGAAAATTCCATGGAGAACCCTTGTCCCAATAGCCGGTTCATGACGGAGCGTAACGAGGTCACGTTACAGAAGTTTCGCAAACGAACGATCCGCGCTCCTCAAATGCTGAGAGCTGACTACCACCTGCCTGCAGCCTTTCCTGAGACTCCCCTCCCTCGAACCCAGCCAGAGAAACCGCCGCAGGGACGAGCGAAATGTGAGATGGATAGCGAGCACAGCTCAATGACCGTGACCCCACGAGAGGAGTGCCGTTTTTTGGTCCCCTTTGATACGCGGCACGAGGGAGCGGGGTGACCTGTCACATCACCCCAAGAGGGAGAACGAAGGGCCTCTTTAAAAGGGCATCAAGAGAAGCAGCGCCAGTTCAGACACGCGGAAGTTGGTCCGGAGTGACTTAATTATCTCTGACGCCTTTTTCCAGGCTGTTTAACGGAGAAATCTCTTATTTTTTACGTATCCGTCTTATCGGACAGGAGAGCGAGGAAATCCGCGGCCTCAACTGTCATTGATTCTACTAATTAGGAACGGACTTGGCGGGGGTAAAGCGACATGAAAAGATAAACCCAAAAGAAACAAACAACACGGGTGACACATCTTACTATATATGGGCGTGATTTTCGCATTATTTTTTCTGTGTTCCTACGGTGAGCTCTGTCATCAAGTCCAGATATATACATGACATGAAATAGAAGATATTAGATTATATTAGAATACAGGCGCAAAAAAATAATGTCACACCGAGTGTAGACTACATTTTCGGTGGATGTACGACACATACCTTAAGAAGGATGAGTAAGAATTAATATTAAAGGAAGAATACGAAAACTTACAAAAAATGAGTTTGTGCGGGTATGTATGGCATAGTCCCTAGCGGACAAAGACAAAAAAACAGAAACACATAAAAAAAGAGAAGCTCACTCGGCATCCAATATCAATATATATATGTATATATAATGTAAATGAACTAACTAGTCGACACAGACACAGAAACTGAAACGCATAAAAGAGGGACTCACTGGTTCTCGAATTTTCGGTGGTGCAACCACCTTTCTCAAGACAGGTATTAATATTAGACACTAATTTCCCTCTTTATACAGTGCACGTTCGTGGGATTTTCAAGAAAGTGACTTTATATATATACAGATGATTTCATCGAAGTAACACAAAAGTGTTAATTAAAAAATTTGACAGCAACATACAATATGAGAAAACATAAAAGGAACACTAACACGTTATTTCTTGATAATTTCGACGAAATTGAGCTCGGTCTTCCTCAGAAGATTAGTTATGACACAGGAGGAGGTCCTAATTAATCTTCTAAGGAAGACGGAGTTCATTTCCGTGGAAATTATCCAAAAAATAACGTGTAAGTGTTCTTTTTATGTTTTCTCATATTGTATGTTGCTGTCAAAGTTATATATATATATATATATATATATATATATATATATATATATATATATATATATATATATATATATATATATATCCCTCCCATGGACTACGACCTTGTCGTGGTGGAAGGGCTTGTGTGTTCCGATGACCCCTAGAGCTGTGCTGGCGAGAGTAATAATAATTACTCCTGGAAGAGTCACCCATGCCAGATAGGTCGAAGGTTAGGAGCCAGGCGAAAGGTAGTCCACGCAACGTCTGTTCCTCAGTGAGGCGGCTGCAATGGCGTCTGACCCCAGTGGGGCGGCCATTAAGTGATGGTGTCAAGTTAAAAACACTTTGAGGAAGGCAACGGGAAACCACCTCAATTATGATTCCCAAGAGAGTAATGATGGGCACTATAAATAAAATGAGTCCTGGCAACTACAGGACTCGGCCCAAGAGGCCGTGTGTCGTGCCCGGCAGCGAGAGAGGCAAGGCTTCCGCGGTCGTCATCCCACGAAACCCTTGTAGGGAAGAAATAACTGCAGAAGGTCAGAAGACTCAGAAGAAGATGAAAGTGGTTAGAATAGAAACCTGGAACGTCAGGACAATGTTGAGAAAAGGCAAATTATAAAATATTAGCGAGAGATTGAAAGAGGTAATATAGATGTTTTAGGTCTATACGAGGTGAGATGGAAGGATAGCGGGGATTACTGGAGTGACAATTATAGAGTGATATACAGCGGCGGGGACGAGAGCCAACGAGGGGTTGCCGTAATTTTAAATAAAGAGGTAGGAAGAAGCGTAGTCAACATAGAGCAAGCGACAGATAGAATTTTACTCGCAGAGATTAAAGCAGAGCCGACGAACTTGATCATTGTTCAGGTATACACGCCACCGAGCAACCACAAGAAGGAAGACGTCGATAGGATATACCATGAATTAGAGGATGTAATCGCGTGTGTTCCTGCAGGGAAATATTTGATAATGATTGGGGATTGGAACGCGACGGTTGGCGAAGGAAAAGATGTGGTGAGGTGGGGAATTATGGGTTAGGCACGAGGAATGAACGCGGGGAGACAGCGATTGAAATCTGCAGGAGACAGGGGTTAGTCATCACCAACACATGGTTTAGATATCACAAAAGGCGAAGGTATACATGGAAAATGCCAGGTGACTCAGAAAGGTATCAATTAGATTATATTATGGTCAGGCACAGGTTTAGGAAGAGTGTGATAAATTCGCACTGTTTCCCAGGAGCGGATGCGGACTCTGACCACAATTTAGTTGTTATAAAATATAACGTTCGTTTCAAGAAGATAAGGCAAGGGCGGCAAGTTAGGAAATGGAATGTAGAAGCATTAAATGGATTAACGAGGAAGGAGTATCAGCAGGCTGTAGAGAAAATGATGAATGACGGTAAAGAACTGAGTACTATCGAAGAAAAAAGGGAATGTATCAAGAAAAGGATATTGGAAGCCGCTAAAGACACTATAGGAACCGTTAACGGGAAAAGGATAAGGAAACCATGGGTAACGGATGAGATGATTGCAAATATGGATGAGAGGAAGATAGAAGAATGTAAACACAGAGTTAGGCAAAATGAGGTACAAAGATTTAAACAATAAATTGAGAAGGGCCACAATTAAAGCAAAAGAAGAATGGTGGAAAACGCAATGCAAGGATATGGAAAGTTTACAGAAGAAGGGTGAAATTGGTGCTCTACACAGCAAGGTTAAGTTATTATCGGGAAGTAAGAAGGCAAGATCTGGGCTAACAGTTAAAGATAAGTGGGGAAGGGTATTAGTTGAACCAGGAAAAATCCAAGAGAGATGGAAGGAATATATAGAAACACTGTATGGTAAAGAACATAGACCAACAAGGTTAGATGTAAAAAAGGAACATGAAGTAGAAGAAGATAGCTTAGGTCCAGGCCTCCTCGACTGTGAAATAGAAAGGGCATTAAAGGAGATGAAAGCAAATAAGGCTGTGGGGTGGACAACATTCCTGTAGAAATGTTGAAATGGTTAGGAAAAGGTGGGAAGAAGGCCATATATGGACTGATTCGTAGTATCTATGAGGAAGGAATCTGCCCGGATGATTTTGTGAGATCGGTGTTAGCTCCTATTCCAAAAAAGGCAAAGGCTTCGTCATGTGAGGATTACAGAACAATAAGTTTGATATCCCACGCAGCTAAAGTTATTCTCAGGATCATCAACAAAAGGATAGAGAATAAGGCAAATGATTACTTAGGGGATAATCAGTTTGGGTTTAGGAAAGGAAGAGGTACGCGTGATGCCATTGCAGTAATGAGATCACTAATCGAGAGGAATATAGAATACAATCAGGACGTTTTTGCCTGTTTTGTAGATTTCGAAAAAGCGTTTGATAGAGTGAATTGGGAAAAATTAATGCGTGTATTGCAGAAAATAGGAATGGATTGGAGGGACAGGAGACTGATCCGCAACCTGTACATGTCTCAGACTGCTCAGGTGCGAGTGGGGAACGGAGAGTCCGGATGGGCAGTGTTAGGAAGAGGTGTAAGGCAGGGTTGCCCATTGTCACCGGTACTGTTCAACGTATATGTGGAGGAAATGATTAAAGAGGCATGGGAAGAACTGGAGGTAGGAATGAAAGTCGGAGGGGAATTCGTAAAATCGGATAGGTTTGCTGATGACCAAGCATTAGTTGCTCAGTCAGCCAAGGGGTTGGAAGCATTGCTGAGTGAATTGGAGGTTCAGTGCGATAAATATGGGATGAGAATCAATATTCATAAAACAAAGGTTATGCGGTTTTCCAGAAAGAAAAAGGCTAAGCTAAATATTAAAATAGACGGGGAAAAAATAGAGCAGGTAGAACAGTTTACATATCTCGGAAGTGTTTTGGACCAATACGGTCAAAGTGGTAGGGACGTAAGGAGAAGAATTGCGCTAGGCAAGGAGGCTTTCTCAAGGAGGAGGGAGTTGATGACGGGGACGTTGAGTAGGGATGTTAAGACAAGACTCGTAAAAACTCTGATATGGAGCGTAGCTATCTATGTACGGCGCGGAAACGTGGTCGCGGAAGCAGGAGGATAGACGTAGATTGGAGGCTTTTGAAATGTGGGTGTGGAGAAGAATGGAGAAGGTGAAATGGAACGAAAAGGAAACAAATGAGGAAGTACTAGAAATGGTGGGGGAGGAGAGGGGTTTGTTGAGAGAAATCCTATGGAGGCAGATGAAAAATGAATGAAAGGCGTATTGAGCGGTAGTGGAATGTTGAAGAAGGTAATAGAGGGGAGAATGTTGGGCAAGCGAGGTAAGGGTAGGAACAGGATAGGGATGTTGGACGGGATGAAGGGAGGAAAGAAGTAGACAGACATGAAGAGGGACCTGATGTATTTTAGGTTGCTGGATTAGGTTTTGTTTGGAGTTACAAAATATTTATTTGATAGTTTTGTCCTTCCAAAAACCTACCTTAACCGGTAGATTGCCTAATATATACATATATATATATATATATATATATATATATATATATATATATTCACTGATAGTCATAACCAACACAGAAACCAAAACACAAAAGAGGAAAAACTCACTGGTTCTCGAATTTTCGGTGGTCCAACCACCTTTCTCAAGAGGAATTAGGAACAGAACAGTTTGTGGGTTTTCCAAAAAAGTGTATATATATATATATATATTTATATATATATATATATATATATATATATATATATATATATATATATATATATATATAAACCATAAACACAGTAATCAACCCGAAGGTCGGTTTAGTAGGTGATGGTACTGTCTAAGTTTTTTATTCAACACTTCCGTGTTATTTCGAAGAAATCATATATATATTCAAACTTGAAAATACCGCCATACGGCGCATCAATATTCATTCAAACATAGAAATAGGTATAAGGAAATGGGATAGGAAAACACATAAAAGGCGAACACGGGACATGTGGGGAAGGCGAGTTTGAGTACTTTTGTGATCTGCTCAAAAACCGCCTTCCCCACATGTCCTGTGTTCGCCTTTTATGTTTTTTTCCTATCCCATTTCCTTTTACCTATTTCTATGCTTGAATGAGTATATATATATATACAGGGTTCGTCCGGAAAATAAGTTTATGATGCTCTTCGTCTTTTTTGACAAAAGGGGAGTCGGCCACTTCGAATTTGAACCTGAACGACAAACTGTAAATGCAGCATTTTACGTCCAAGGGCTCGACAGGCTTCGAAACCGAGTCGCCCGCGTCCGGACAGCGATCAAAAACATCTGGCGGCTGCATCACGACAATGCGCCGTCTCACACCGCGCTTGTCATGTCGGACTTCTTGGCAAAGCACGGCATGGCAACGCTGCCGCACCCGCCCTACAGCCCGGACTTGGCACCACCGGACTTCTTTCTGTTACCGAAGACAAAGAGGAGTTTGAAAGGAACGCGATACGGGGTTTTGGACGCCGTCAAAGAGGCCGTGACGACGTGTCTTCGAGAGGTTCCCGATGATGCTTTCGCGGGAGCGTTCCAGGAATGGGAACGCCGTTAGAACAAGTTTATCGACTCACAAGGGTCCTATGTTGAGGAATATTACCTTAAGATATATAAAAGTATAATAATTTTTTTTCCTGAGCACAGTACACTTATTTTCCGGACGAACCATGTGTGTGTATATATATATATATATATATATATATATATATATATATATATATATATATATAGCAACAGTATAGATGATTTCTTCGAAGTAACACGCAAGTGTTGAATAAAAAACTTAGACAGTAACACACAGCACGAGAACACATAAAAAGAACACTCACGATAATATCTTGATAATTTCGACGGACTTGAGCTCCGTCTTCTTCGGAAGATAAGATATGACTAAGCTTAGTCATATCTTATCTTCCGAAGAAGACGGAGCTCAAGTCCGTCGAAATTATCAAGATATTATCGTGAGTGTTCTTTTTATGTGTTCTCGTGCTGTGTGTTACTGTCTAAGTTATATATATATATATATATATATATATATATATATATATATATATATATATATATATATATATATATATATATATATACGATTCCACCGCCGATCGGAACGGGTTTGAGGATGGATTTTAAAAATTGCCGTAGCCGTTGCATATGGATGTTTTCATTGCTTTATTTGTCTAACCTGAGACTGCAATCTCAAGTTGTGGTCCAAAGTGGAGCGATTTCCATTTACTCAAAGATCTTTGTTCGGCGTTTCAATTGAAAGTTAGGGGCGAACGGCGAGGACACATTCTCCACATCAGAAGGGTGATAGACAAAATTTCCATGCAAATCAACGCTCCATATTTAAAGGGAGCGCCTGATCCACTTGCATCGCTCCATTTTTAATTAGAGTAGCCTAAAGATTCTAAAGCTTTTGATAGTGCGATTACATTTCCAAATCCGTATCGATTTCGACATACCGACATGGTTAGCTTAAATTGGAACTTAAAGGTGTTTCAAGAAAAGATGATTACTATGCGGGCAAAAGAGGAACGAGTTCGTCTCATTTTTTGTGCATTCAATGCCTTTTTACGTTTGCTTTGTGAGCTTTATTTAATCTATTTTACTTAAAATAATTATTTGATTACAAAATTGATAGGTCCAAATATCCGAGTAAACTGTTGAAAACGTGAAATTTAAAATTATTTTTCATAATTTAACGGGGCGCAATAAAAAATGTGTACCTTTGTCATAAAGCCGAAGTCACGCTACGATTTGAATATGTAATGGGTCTAGTACATTGAGTAAATTATTCAGAGTAGAGCCCAGTGATTTATGTAGAGCAGAGGGTGAATTAATCGATTTTATTTTGCATAGTTAAAGATTTTAGAATAACGGTACGATTAAACGAGAGGGGTATTGCAGTCAGCACGTGATTTAATGGGGATTAAAATTCCTCCAACACCGCCAGCATTTTACTCCACCGAATAATCTCTTCTCTCTTATTCAAATTCCTAATCATTCTTTTTGGGAAGTGTTTCCATATTGCTGCATCTTGTAGATTTAGAGCTACTTGTCCGACCATATGAAGCCCTCATTACATATTGTAGTTTTTCATTAAAAAATATTCGACAGTCTAAATTTGTCAAGGTGTGTAAAATACCAAACCGTTTTGTTTACCCAGCAACATTTGTGTCACTTATTCCCGTACTCATGAAATTGATCCCTATTGATTTTTTTTCTGATTCAGTTTTATGTGGGGAAGATGCAATGCTCCAATTCTTTGTGAAATTAATGATTAATTAATTGTTTTCGTTTGCGTTCGTAGATATTTCATTACTGGTAAATGTTCAGGACATGGAATATGGTAGCTGAAGACAAGAAGTTGCTATGAGACATCCATGAACTCCAGAAATGTGAGTGGGAGTAAGACTGAGTTTACGTATCGTTGAAGGAAGTTATAGCTGAGGAGCGGAGCTCTTTGAACGAGCTGAAGACTTGAAGAAGTCAGGAGAGATCGAAGAAGGAATTAACGCCAATAAATAAAGGTTATCGTCGCGCATAGACACCAGAAGACGTACTTTTAATGATAGAATACCTTGAGGGAATAATTAACAAGCGAAAAATCAATGCCTGTGGCAAATTACTTTTATTAAATTTTTTGATGAAGTTAGATCAAATGTCCTTGCCTACACGACCAAGTATTCAATAAAGGCTCCAGTGAAAATTGATCCACGAAAGATGCGTACGAGTCCCATTATATTTTTTCCAGTCAAGTTCTGAAAATTCGGCCTGGTAGTGTCATCTCAAGCAGACTTCAAATACATTATCTCCTTTAAGACAACCCCCACTCAACCCCTCTCACAATCCTCACATTTCTCCTGCTTGTGTGGAGGAGCGGGGTGCTCTTCCGCCCCCTTAACGAAAAGCCCCCAGCCCCCCCCCCTTCGTGATGACGGCGGAAGACGCCGTCGTCGCGAAACTGAGGAGGCTACAGCGCCGGCGCCTCTCGAGAGGGAGAGATGCGAGGGGCGCCGGCCCTTGGCTTACTCTCTTTACCCCCTTCCTCCTCCATTCCTCTCATCACACGGCGTGGCACGATTTGGCGGAGGGTTTAGAAGAAGGAAGAAGAGCCAAGGAAGTCTCTCGAGAAGAAATGGAAATCTGTCTGCCGTTCCCATCAGAAGTTAGTATTCCGTAGTGTTTTCTATCGCTCATTCCTCCGCGAGACAACAGTAGTACAGTGTTGAGTTAAGAGGATGACTCGAGGCGACATAAGAAGTGAAGGAACACTTCCCAAGGAGGGAGTAAAATGCACTCCAATGAATTGTTTTCTTCCCTTTTGCACCATCAACAAATGATGGTGAAGCTCTTTTGATCCCATCAACGTTAATGAATATTCTCCGAATCCCGCAATGTGCGGCAATGATGGGTGAGTGTATGTGTGTGTGTGTATTTGTATGGGCAAAAGGTATAGTTAGAAGATGGCCGGCTGTGAGGGCACGAGAAAGGGACGACATAGCAAAAATGATTCGACGGGACAAGTAAACACTGAGGTGGTATTTTAAAATATGGTTTCATGAAGATAGCTCAGCTTCAAAAATGCCTTGTCTAGGTGATCATGACCTCAATCTTACAATGCGTGTATGTGATACAAGAAATCACAAGGGCAATAAAAGAGTTGAAGATATGTCATTAGCACATAACTGGTCAGAGGAGGGAAAATACCAATTAAACCTGTATTTCAGAGTTTAGGCGTTTATACCCCGTTCTTGACAGACAAAAACAATTTATTCGCATGTATCCATGACCCTAGGGCCTCAAGAGCCACAGTTAATATTTTATAAAGGTGATTTGATCATTTTGACATTACCTAGCAATAAGAAAGATACAGCAATTCATCGAAGGTTTAATTAGTTCTCCCGCCTGTGGTAGGCATAATTCACTGCAGTTACTAAACAGTATTCTCGCTCTAAAACCAATATTTATTCAGAATGTACTAACTATGACAGGGAGTCTAGAGGAGCAGGTGGTGTCCGTTGATATCTTGTATCAAAAACCCTAAACCCGTGTTTGAACATAAATTTTTACAAAAATGCAGCATTTCATGTCGTAATCAAGATTTAGTTAGTTTATATGGTGGCTATGACAATCCAAACATTATTTTGAGTACCACCCAGTTATTGACCTAACCGAGGTCAGTAGACCGTGAGAAAACAGTGCCGACCCTTCTGGGAATGTCAAGTAAAAAAATACAAGTAGCAAAATAATAATAACATTATTAGTGTATTTTAATAAGCTTTATTAACTTTCTTATGAATATCCAAGTGTTATTACCGTTTGGTTTTAGCAAATTAATATTTTTGATCACTTCTTCAAAACCAACGTCACTAACGAGAACGGCGAAGCATTGACAAAATCCTTATATAGTCTCGAGATTTGGCTAAGACAAATTACAAGCTCGAAGTCTTTCTGACAGCGTTTATCATTTCAATATTTCCATCATCGGGGTTGATTTACAATAAAAAGATTTCACTGCAAAGAGAGATAAATAGTTGGTCTTCAAATAGGAGTTAGTGTGGGCAACATATTCTCCATTCTTTCCTTCTTCTCCTATCATCATGGATTGGCGGTGCCGCGACGCGAGATCCAGTGGCATTCACTGTGCCTTCACACGTAGCCACGTGGAATATCCACTACCGTCATTTTAGTTTATCAAAACAGAATTGCTTGAGTTAAGAACATCATCCCACATGATGCTTCGTAATGAGAATCATTAATTATTGGTCTGCCTAGTAACTCTGAGCATTTAAACCGAAAATGATGATGAGAACGTTACTTCGTAAGCACTGACAATGAGAATTGAAATTTTCAATTTACTTTATTTTTAGTACCCTGCAAGCCATCGTTAGGGTGTGTGGCAGGGTTGAATACACACCAAACCAATTTTGACCCGAATATAACCCTACCGCGATCGGAAAATGATATTACGATCCCCTATCGTCTGTGGAAAAAATGACATCTTAAATCTATCTGTTCTTCCCTTAATCTCTCTAATGTTATTGATATGAACTCGCCTTCATCAGTATGATAGAGCTTTTCGAGAGTGAAAAAGGAAATTTACCGAATAGTTCGTAAATATTTTGTCATTTTCAAAATAATCTCGTCCGTTATCTGCGGAATTGGTTAACGTGGTGAGATGAGGCGATGAGACGATGAGGCACAAATACGAGGTATGTCCATGATGTACTAGTTAGCTAGAGCCACCAACTAGGTGTCTAAACGTCCCTACACTCAGTACGCATCCTGCTGTGGTAGTGTGAGCAGACTGTGGTTCCTCTGCTTCGCTCACATTTCGAACTGTGAAATGAGCATTGCAATAGAAAATCCAGCATGTTGTGAAGTGCGATCTGTGATTAGGTTTTCACTGGCAAAAAAAGCCGCAAGCCAACTGAAATATTCATGGGAAACTTTGTGAAGTGTGTACGGAGACGGAATAGTAGTGAGTGAAGGCGGAGTGAGGCAGTGGTGCATTCTTAGCTTAAAAATGGCCGAAGCACCAATGCTCACGACAAGAGGACAACGCAGTGGTCGTCGACCCAGCTTTGTGACAGTAACATCCGCCGTACAGTTTGATCTGACTCCGAGCGATTACCACCCATCAATAGCGAGAGATGAAGACGCTACACAGCTCTTTGACAGTGATGCACAATTGCATGCTGGTGTAAAAAAGGGGTTAAACTGTGAGTCGGCAGATTTATTCAGGGACGGAATTGAAAAGCTTGTGTATCGTTACGAAAAATGCCTCAATTTGAATGACGACCATGTAGATAAATAGTTTAAAAATGTGCCTTACATATTAAATTTTTAAAATTTAAACATTCAATAAAAAATAAACTATATCAATCACATGTAATAAGATCTTATCTTCTCACTCGGTTCACATTTTATCTCAAAACTTAAGTCGACATTTCTAGTATTTAGACGACCGCCCTTTTGACCGGCAGAATTCGGGAGGCACGGATAAAGCAGTCGGCAATGAGGAGGATTCAATGGCATTCCAAAAGCCATTGCACAACAGACACGAGACCCCAGGGCCGTGTGTGCGACGGTTCATGAGGCAAGAGGCGCTGCAAGCAATAGCGGTGGATTTTCAATTAGAGAATGCCTCAGATCCGCGCGGACCAATGTAGAAGACACCAAGGGGCGGCAAGCAGCCTCCTCCGGCGTCTCCACCCCTGCTCTCAACAGGCGCCACCGGGGGAAGGGGGCTTGAATCAATCCGGCAGGAGGCCGCACGCACGTGCATTTTAAAGGACTGGCCACTTTCGTTATTCTTGGCGCCACTCAGTAACGTCGGCAATGGGGTCCCTGCCTACAGGTGGTGGTGCTATTATTCCCCCTTTGCCATTGTTATGTAGGTAGAATATTTCGTTCATCTGAAACGCCATACTGGCGTTTAATTATCTCAGAATGATATCAAATGTTAGTTCGTTACTATGGATACATCTGGTATCAAGTGTAAGCAAATGGGCATGGGGTATCGTTTATGGGGAAACGGCTCTTTTTAACCAATCACCGCAACGAAAACGATATCGGATTGAAACGCCATTGCTTTGCATCGTAATTCAAATCTCCTATTTTTTAATTAGTGAATAACATCCTCACTCTCTGATGCAAGTCGATGAATTACAATCGAATGCTCAATTCATGACGAAACGGTGACCTTGGACTTTAGACATATGCATACTATATTCAATCGGACGGGTGTGGTCGAGAGCGAATTCGATTGCCAAAATTCCATCTGTGAAGCTGCACATTTATTTGAGTGAAATGGTGATCATAATATGGTGGGTGTCTTGACAAAAATACGCAAGCGCTTTAGAATTTGTTTGCATTTATCGAGGCATTTTAAGCCTAAATTACGCCCAAAACCACGAATAGAAAAGCATAAGAAGCAGAAATCCATTGTCTCGAAATCAAATTAAGGGCGGATGCGGAAGATGTTGGTGCAGTACGGAGGAAGGATGGGGAAAGGGTTTGGCGGGAACTATTAGTGAAGAGGCAGGGGGAGATGCTTTCCATGCGTTCGGGAAGAAGGGGGGGCAAATATGGGTTCGTATTGTGTACGGTTGTAACGAGGGGGAGAGAGAGAAAGCGGGAGGGGAAGAGTCCTGAGGTACTCATTAGTCTGATGGCTTGCGAAGATCTTGGAAAGAGGCGAAGGACGGCAGGCGACAGCGATGGTCAGCGGGGAACTACATTCCCTTATTTCGCTGCCTCAATGCACCCCTATCAGATAGGTCTGCGTTTGTTCTTCGATTTTGCACTTAACTATAAGGCTGTAGTATCTATTGGCGGTGCGGATGACCCGGAAGGAATTTCACATGAGGTTTATCATCGCATTACCTCAGCCACTACTCGGAAGAATTCCGTCAACTCTCGATTACCACATTTGGCGTTGTGGAAAAATACGATATAATCTGCCATAGGATTTAATATAAACTCCTGGAAGATTAAATAATTATTGCTTCACTTAACTGTATCAAGATATAAAATACCACCGAAATAAAACAAGTGGTAATTATGGTGGAAAACAATCCAATTAAATCTGAGCTATGGCCGGAAGACTGTTGGAAATTGGTGTTAGTTCCTATTCCAAAAAAGGAGAGGCTACCTCATTCGAAGATTACATCTACACCTACTTAATACCCCGTAAGCCGCCTAAAGGGTGTGTGCCCTTTTTAAGAAAGAAAAAAACCGTGTGCAAAAGCTAAAAACAAAATATTTACGAGATCTGTTCAAAAAGTATCGAAACAATTACAGAACAATAAGTTTGATATCCCACGCAGCAAAAATGCTTGAATAAAGAATACAATCGGGAAATATTCGCCTGTTTCGTAGATTTCTATAAATCGTTTTAAAGACTGAATTGCAAAAAACTAATGAGTATAAACCATAAACACAGTAATCAACCCTAATAAGGGCGGTTTAGTAGGTGATGGTAGAGCTCACCCTTGTACCAAGCCCTATACAGCGTGTGAATATTCACACATCAGGGTAGGGGGGCCAGTTCCTTTCCCTGTGTCGGTTATGGTTTCCCAGGAAGATCTGGTACCCGAAAAATCAACTAGCTTGGGTGGAGCTGCAGGTGCCCAGAGAGCCTCGCCCGGGAATCGAACCCGGGACCCTCCGGTCAGTAGTCCAACGCTCTACCCACTGGACCACCGCGACCCACACTAATGAGTATATTGCAGAAAATAGGAATAGATTGGAGGGACAGGAGACTGATCCGTAACCTTTGCATGTCCCAGACTGCTCAGGTGCGAGTGGGGAGCGGAGAGTCCGGATGGGCAGTGCTAGGAAGAGGTGTAAGACAGGGTTGCCCATTGCCACCGGTACTGTTCAACGTAAATGTGGAGGAAATGATTAAAGAGACATAGGAAGAATTGGAGGCGGGAATGAAAGTCGGAGGGGAATTCGTAAAATCGGTTAGGTTTGCTGATGACCAAGCATTAGTTGCTCAGTCAGCCAAGGGGTCGCAAGAATTGCTGAGTGAATTGGAGGTTCAGTGCGATAAAAATGGGATGAGAATCAATATTAATAAAACAAATGTTATGCGATTACCTAGACAGAAAAAGGCTAACCGAAATAGTAAAATATAGTAGGTGGGGAAAAATAGAGCAGGTAGAAGTGTTTTAAATCAAAATTGTCAAATTAGTTGCGGCGTTAGTAGTTAGTGTTAAGATTTCACAAGGAGGAGGGAGTTGATGACAAGTGCGTTGAGTAAGAATGTTAAAAAAAGATTTGGTATGGAGGGTAGCTACAGGTATGTGCGGCGCGGAAACGTGGTCACTGAAGCAGGAGGATAGACGTAGATTGGAGGCTTTTGAAATGTGGATGTGGAGAATGGAGAAGGTGAAATGGACCGAAAGGAAAACAAATGAGGAAGTACTAAAAATGGTGGGTGAGGAGAGGGGTTTGTTGAGAGAAATCCTATGGAGGAAGGAAAAATGGATGAAAGGCGTATTGAGCGGTAGTGGAATGTTGAATAAGGTAATAGAGGGGAGAATGTTAGGCAAACGAGGAAAGGGTAGGAACAGTATAGGGATGATGGACGGGATGAAGGGAGGAATGAAGTGCACAGAGATGAAGAGGGACCTGATATAGATTAGGTAGCTGGGTTTTCTTTGGAGTCGCAAGTAGTTACGTCCATCCAAAAACCTACCTTAACCGGTATCTTACCTTATCTTATATAGATTAGTATATATTGAAAAAAGAATGGGCTAAAAAATAAGACAAACATGCTTTTAGAGCACCAACAGAATCAAATAGCAATATCGGGAAAAAATTGAAGAGTGGGTGATTATGGACGGAGTGTGGCGATGGACGGTGCGTAGTATGTTCTCGAATGGTGTAAACCTAGCCCACGGGTGGTATGGTGAATGTAATAACGTAGTTGGTAATACTTTAAGTGTCATCGTATTCAAGAGCTTTGTCTATCTGTTCTTCTTGTGATGCATATATACCCATGTCATTTAAGATATTATTATTATGTATTATATAGCTGTAGATGTCATGAGTGACAACTGACCAGACTTGACCGACGCGATTGCCTAATTGCACGAATACCATCAAATAAATAAATATTGACGTTTCGACGGCTCGACCGTCGTCATCAGAGTGGCGTTGTCGGGGAAGAGCGGAGAGGACATGTGCAGGAGAAGGGTGAGGGGAGGAGAGGTAAGGGGCCAATGGGAAGCGGACGAGGTGGGGGAGGGGAAATGATATATACACACACATTCAAACACGAAATCCCGCCATAAGGCGATCAAATATAATTTCACACATAGAAATAGATATAAGGAAAGAGGATAGGAAAACACGTAAAAGACGAGCCCAGGAGAGGTGGGGAAGGTGGATTTGAGTAGATCACAAACGTAGATAAATTTCCTTATCCGGGATTTGAACACCGGACCTTCCACTTGCCGGGCGGACGCTCTACCACTTAAGCTAATAAGGAAATCTAATTTACATTGAGATCTGCGATGTTTTAAAGCGCCCAGGTGCTCCGATTGCTTGGCCCAGAGCGAGAGCGTTTTGAAGCTGTTTCACTCACCAAAGGAGAAATAGAAAATAAACAAAAGAAGAAAGGAAAGTCGGTTAGCAAGCATATAGCACCATAGAGGATAGGAACATAACGGTACGTTTCATGGCACGCATTGTCAGAAGAAGAGACGAGCCACATTGACCAAATACACATTCAAACACGAAATCCTACCAAACGGCGAACAAATATTATTTCAGGAGCACCTGGGCGCTTTAAAACATCGCAGAGCTCAATGTAAATTAGGTTTCCTATTTATATTAACAGCTAAGCTTTACTCTAGAATATGGAAATACTTTTTTAACGTGGGTAATACTCATTCCATACATTTCTAATTACGTACCAAAGTCGAAATAAATATATGATAAGTTTATGAAGTTGGGATAGACGAGGATGACCCTCCCGGTCGATGCACTCTGAGACTTCTGCGTCGGCTTAAGCGATGCCATCGTCCGGGGCGAGGGGCATCGGTTGCCCACGCCCTTTGTCGAGGAAGGAACCTCAAAAGCAAAGCCACTTAATCGGATCACCGTTGACGATCCGCTTCGACGGGGTTGTACGTCTCTCCGGCGCCCAACAAAATAAGGGGACTTAATGACATCCTATAGAATATTCCTCGAATAAGCGGTACCTAGACCGTAATCTCCACGTCAGTTCGTTACCGTCGAAAGATGAAGTAAGCTCAGCAGCTCATTCCCATGAAGGTTGATAAAAGTCTCCAGAACAGAAGTGACGAAAAAAATGTTCACCCCAAATAATGCTTAATATCTCATTATTACTTTAATATTTGATGTTTAAAGAGAAAATCTTTCGTTCAAATTGTTTTTCTAATTCTGGGTAATACTCAACAAAATTAATGATTTGAAATCTAAATCTCGAATATCAGAATAAAGAAGTTTTGCGAACAACATTCCGCTTAAATCAGAGGGGAGAGTTACTTTTTTACTATCTTCATAATTTTCCGATATATTCATTTCTAAATGCCATTTAATGCCTGGTAAATTCACTGAAATATCAAAAGAAGAAAGTACGTGTAAAACGTTCAACTGCTTGGGCTCAAGTCACATTGAAAAGCAACTATCAACCGCTGCAGAGCTCTAAATTTATATATTTCAGAGACTCTAATGCAGCTGTTGACCTCGGCAGTACAGCATCTTTCCCGCTTAAAAGACACCACTTATTTTAGTGCTACAAATTGCAATTAAATATATTTTTTCACTTAGTAAATATTCCATCCCCTTCCTGTCTTCAGGGTGTTATTATAACTTTCGACACCACCACGCGAAGATATTGAGATGGAAGGGGAGCCCAACTTGGGACTGCCGCGACCCAAAAATGACATTTCCCAATCCTCCTCTCCGACAAAGGACGATCGGGAATTCCGCGGCTCTCCGCTCACGGGGGCAAAAGACGAGGGCCTCGGGTGCTGCTCATCGACTGTTTTTTGGGGGCTTGGTTCGGGGGCTGCCAACCCCAGGGTGTTGACAGCCACTCACACTTCGTGCACGGGAGGGAGGGAAGAGGAGAGGAGAAAAAGGGAGGGGGGTTCGTCCGAAGGATACGGGGTTGCTAAAGGGGCTGGGGAAGAGAGGTGGGGTGCAGAAGAAGGCAAGACCGAAAAAAACGCGAGGAGAAAATTCGCGGAGCGGGGATGCTTTTGTTTTGCGCCTCCTTTCCTCGAGTCCATCGCGGAAGTGGAAAGTCCGCGGACGAGGCGAAGGTCCATTTGGGTGAGAGCGGTGATTGGCAAGGAGTGGAAAGGATGCGGAGGAGGGAAACCCGGCTCAGCCACGCTTTCGGGAAACTGCCACGCCGCATTCCTCCGCGTCCTTCGAACAAATGATTAATTACCAAAACCAATTAACGAGGAAGGAAGGTTTCTGATGGTGGATTTAATTACTACATTTCTAGACCTCTCCTAATAAGACACCGTGTAGGTCTCCTCAAATCTGCAATACATTTCACAATTTTGAAACTCTATTCACCCACCATTCATTTCGTCCTGCATGCTTATACATATTGTAATTTTCCTCCCTAGTGTGAGCCTACTCTAACCAACGTGGTACCGCAACATTCAACAGTCCATCGCACCCATTCTATCTTCATTTTTTTAATTTCCCCAAAAGACCAACGCTCATCCTCGCCACGTCTTGAACCTCTTTCGTCCTCATCCCTTAACTAATGAGCTATCATTTGACCAAAATTGAAATTCGTTAAAATTACGTGTTCTGAAAACATTTTGATTTACTACGATTGTCCATTAGCTGAAAGAAGACTTTTCAAATAGTTTTATTGGAAAAAGTATTTTTATTAACAATTAATATATTTTTATATATATTTATATATTAATATAAATTAAATAATTAATACCAATAAAATTAAATAATTTTATTTTAATAAGACATATTAAAATCATACAGTCTGGGAAACTTGCCTCACCTTGTGTCACATCATGTTTACGGTCTCGGTATTCTTTTGTTTTCACTGCCTCACCTTTTCTAATGTAGCATTGCTAGTAGGCATTCTTACGACTACGGTAGGCATTGGGTGAACACAGGCCGATCGTCACTTCAACGATGCATTCCTTGCCTCTCTAAACAAAACACATTTTGGTACCCGACATTACAACAAACCCCTTTTAATTTCCTTCATCCATTAATTTCGCCCTGCAAGCCGATCCCGTTCCTACCCCTCCCTCCCTCGTCTAATCCTTTCTCCTCCAAATCACAGTCCTCGATATTTAATTGCCGAAGAAGATACTCTGCCTCTACCTTCCCTGACTATTTGAAATGCCTCCCAGCAACCCTTTCCCTTGCCTAGTGCTTTTTCCTTCGTTTTCTTTCCGTCCACTACTTTTTCCTGCCCCGCATCAAAAAATTAATATACTCTTAGGCATCGTTCAAAAAATGTCAACAATTTGAATGATTATGCTCAAAAAAACTACCGATATAATTTCCTGAGAACCTAAAGAGGGCGTACAATTTTATTTTTTCAGTTTGACATTTCGAATGAAAGATTTATCGCCCAAACAAGATTCTCTCTCTGAATGGAATGCACAGGCAAGCGTGGAAAATAAATGCAGCTGGCGAGAGGAGCGAATATTGCAAGTGGTAAGGAAATGTGAATGCTCTAATGCAGTTTGGGTTTTCTACTTTCTGTTTATATGAGGCATACAAAAAAATTAAGAGCCATTTTATTATGTTCAAATGCAGGAACTAAGTTCATAAGCACGCATCATAAGCACCATCTATCGTGCGTTCACCAAGCCAATAAAGCTATTGGTGCAATCCAGTAGTAGTTAGCTGTCGGTGACAATGCAGAAATAACAATGTCCTCGAAAATTGTTGTTTCCACCGGTTGAAATGTGTGCTACAATTAGATTTTCGTGTGCAAAAGGATCAGTCATCAGCTTCACCCAAATTAATCGGATATTGTGTCTAGTTTAGAGACGCACTGTATAATGAGAGAAGAAAAGGCTAGAAGATGGTTTGGAGACTTCCAAAATGGTCGACTGCACATGTGCACGACGGAGAGCGGAGTGGCAGGCCGACCAGCACCCAGACCGATTAAATCGTTCAACAAATGGACCAAGAACTGCGATCTGGCCAAAGATTGACTATTAGTGCCCTGGCTGACGAATTTCCTCATTTTGGACGTACCACTGCGAATCAACACGGTTATTTTGGCAATATCTCGGATATCACAAATAGCGTGTGAGGTGGGTGCCGAAAATATTTCCCGACCAACACTTATGAGCAAAGTGTTTTGAGTGGACGAGCGTTTTTGGACCGCTATTAACAAGGCGGAGATTTTACCTAGCGACCATTTTCTCTACATGCATTTGAAACAATGACTCGGACAACGGTTTGAAGACCACGACGAACGAAAGACTGCCGTTGTCAGCTGGTTTCTTTTCTGGAGCACTGCGTGGGATCGGGATGGTGCAGTGGCCAACGTTCTGGCTTCCCACCCAGAGGGCCGGGGTTCGGATCCCGGCGGCCACAGATATTTTTCAATGGTGCTAAACGATGTTTTGTTGAGGGCACTTGGAGTGAGTACGCCGGATGGGACATTAAGCTGCGGGGGAGCCCTTGGCACCTTTCATTAAGAGTAGGCTAATGCCCTTCATCCTCCCCTATCCATCCCCTATGGCGCGAATGACCTCAGCTGTCGGTCGCCTCCCCTTAAAATTACTACTGGAGCACTCAATGCACTACACGATATTCTTATAACTTGCATGGACGAATTTTGAATTGCTGATTAGTGGATACTCAAAGGTCAAGTCAAACAAAATTAACACTCGGAATCAGAGGCATTTTGCCCAAAGATGTGGCCACGGCATCGAAAAAATTCTTCTCCAGATTGTTTATAATGTTACTTAAGTTGCAGCAAACCGCAGTATTTGTCATTATAGTATGGCGCAATTAAACAGTCACGTGGGTGAGAAATGACTTGACCGCGATGAAATGACCGTCACGCTCGCCCCTCATCGAGAGTTGCCCATCGCTGCTGTGACCATTAGCAGAGCTTAAGCCTCCGCTTCCCGCACCCCCACTACTCCCCCCCGGGGCTGGACCCTTTCCGCCCAATGACACTTCCGACATAAGGCAGATGCCTCTTGGTGCTTCTGCAAACGTGCTTCGCTACTTCGCGCGAACATTGCTTTCTCATGCAAACTTCCTTCATGTTTGTTCAGCATTGAAGTGTTCTTTTTCTGAATATTACCGAATGCAGACCAATTAAGCATGGCGTGATATTCTGAACAAAATTTGCACTTTGAATATTTAGAAACTTAAACGTAGTAGCACTAAAGAGAATTTCGTGAAAATACGGATTAGTTCTATGAAAAAACACTTTAAAAAATTAATGAAGATACATATTTTCAGACGTAACTTGGACAGAATGTGCCGAGAATACTTCATTTGATCACAATTAAGAATGAACCGATTTTTTAAATAATCTAGCTAGTAAATTAAGGACTTCTCGAATATTCTTGAAATAAAGGGTGGTGATAAAATTCAAATATCCGCAAATAAAATTTAATAACCTCCACTTTTCCTGGTGACACTAGGACTGTTTTATTGTGACAACAAAGAGTCGTGTAAATTGACAGAACATGAGAGAGCTTCAAATTTGTTGCACATGTTTTAGAGTTTGTTAATAAACTTTTCGAGTAATATCGAGAATCTTTTGCCGAGGATAAATTAGCTCGTTCGTCTCGTCACATGCACGTCTCCTTTCTTGGCACCCACTTTGTCTTACTTCTCGTTACCACGTCTCAGCGCTCCCCCAACATTCCGGGTTGGTTTAAAGATATCCACGTCTTTTGAAACATATCTCTTAGGGATTGAACACCCACATTGCCAATCCAGAAACAGAGAGCCCTTCTGGTATCTCTTTCGATTCCCTCTCCTTCTTGTACTTCTGGGTTTCCCCCTCGTATCTCTCTGTCCCTCTTTTATTTCTCCCTTTTCATCTTCTTCACTTGTCTTCCCACCCATTCAACTCATTCCCTCAACCACCTTCTCTCACATTCCATAAGCCCCCAGTCCACTCTCTCCTTCCTCTTATTCTCAAATTTCTCTACCATTCAGCCACCACGCCCCACGCCTTTGGCATTTCTTCTTCCTTTGCCATCCCATTTGGTGCCACCATTTAAAACTAATTTTTCATTTGTGAATTCATTTTTTCGTCAACTCCTCTACATTTGCTATCCCTGTTTATACCTGAAACAATGCCCAAATTTTTTATTCACATTTTTTTAACTTACATTTTATTTGCATTTTAAAATTTTCTACCGAGTATTTACCTGTTTCTTCAAAAAACAAAAATTATTGTGAATATTCGGTAAGAAAATTTATTCTTATTCCGAAAACAGCACTTTTTGGCCTTTTACATCGGACTATTATCAGTGATAACAATGAACACAATTACGAACACCCAGGCCCTAGGTGGAGGAAAACCCACACAAACGGGAATCGAACCCGCGACCTTTGAGCTGGCAGACCATGACGTTACTCCATTGAGACCAGCCAATATAAAAGCAAAATATCAAAACGCAACAATTTAGAAATTGTTAACAACAATTAGCTTTGAATGGGATCAGTGGAGAATGGTGATTTTGATACACTTTGAAATTGTTCTCTTCAATACACATCCGCTAACTTCATTGAAGTTAATGCCCGCAGTTCTTTGAATTTAAGAAAACAATTAACGAGAAATCTCCTCACTAGAGTCCTGAAGTTCTTATTGCAGGAATACTGCAAACGCTTTCATTGATGCCATTGATAAAATATTGAAGAACACGAACCAGAATGAATAGATATTTCAATAAATGGGGAAGCGTCTCTCTCGTTCCAATGCTACTAGTAGTGTATTCCACATAAAAACTTTGACGTAGATGACTGAATAAAGTTCAGTTTATCTATTATTCTTATCTATCTATTTAGTTATGTGAGACGTTCATTGCATGCTTAACGCGGCTTTTTAATGAATGGAAACATAAATAGACTTTTAAAACCAACTCTCTAAGCTAAGATACTCGCAAAATAACAGCACATTCCACCTCTCCGTCGTGCAAGTAGTTTCTAAAGATTCAAAAGAAAATCGAAGCGTGTCATAATTTCCTCGTTACCTAGACAGCACTGAAAACCACCTTTTGTTCAATTAAAATTTTTCGCAGGGCATAGTTACTATATTTCAACTAACTTGATGCATGTCAAGGAGAGAAATAGATTCCCCAATGATCAATTATCTACCTCTACATCCTCACAACACCCCGCAAGCCGCCGAGGGGGTGTGCGGCGGGGGGTGTTAGGTCACCACCCGTAAAATGAATGAAACCACATGAACAACTAAATCATGTTAGCTCTACACAGATAGTAGATTGATCATGCACTCGATGAATTTTAATCAAATGAAAAAGAAGCTTATATGTAGCAATATTCAAAACAGATATGTGTATTCGAATCATTCGAGAGAACTGTTGAAAATATGGATCTATTAAATAATAATAATAATAATAATAATAATAATAATAATAATAACAACATGCAGGATATGGACAAAAATATATGTACACGCTACCAATTCTAATGATCTCCTACGCGGCTACGGTATGCATACGAAACATGACCGAATACCTCGTATTCTGATTTCAAATCCTGCAAGGAAAATACGACGTTATAAATCTATCCCTTCTGCTATCAATCTCCTTGTTTTCATGTTGGTGGTCTGATCTACCATAACATGACAACGAGTTTTATATGTATCAAAAGTCTCCAGATAGGTAACCTGCTTCAAATGTCGCAGTAAACCTGTATTTTAGCCTCCGCTCAACCAGAGTGACTCCCATCCTAATTCCTCCAATAGTGTCATGACACTGCTGCCTTGTTCATGACAACGTTTCACAAACCTAGCTGCTCTACCTTGCACTCGATTTAGTTCCAAGAAAATTATCTATTATGCCACTGCACAAAATGTTACAAAAATGTCGAAACGCTATAAGTGGTACTTCCTGAACAAGCTACCGAGAAACACCATCACATTCTATTATTTACGCACCTCAGTGTGAAGCCGTGTTAAATAATTGTCAGTTTGCAACAACTTGTGTTTACAGCATTTGGCTGTAGTTAAAAAGCTCCAAATATAAAATCTAAATGATAAGCTCGACTTGTTTTTAGAATCTTGACTTTTTATCAAAGCTCGACTTTTTATCAAAATCTAAGCTCCGGGCCCATTTTATTGGAAATAGTTGCTTAATGCCACTATTATCTTTCCTCGACATTCCCTATTTTTCATCCTGCTGCTGCTACAATGCCAATCTCTCCATCTCCATTCTGCTTGCATCAAAACTCAAGAGGCGAAAATCCGCAGTTGGCTTTCCCGGGGAACACTTGTCCTTGCATCATACCGTATTTGTGTGGTCGTAGCCGATACCGAGGTTTCGGATTCCCTCTCCCTGCCCTCTCTTCTTTGATATAATCTGTGCCATTTCCATTTACTTCGACTAAAACCTTCGATTTCTCAATAACCACGGAGGACACAAATGCATCATTTGGTTCACATCTCTCATGAAACAATGCTCTCGATAAGAGTCCAGGGACGTCGCGAGTGCCCTGCATGAATTCACATTCAAAAAGAGTTTCCTATTTTCCTTCAATGGTATCGATTATACAATCATTCCTTTGGTAAATTTTGAACTAATAGTTCTCCCATCAAACCGCTTCAATATTTCAGACGGGCACATAAAATGTTCACTTTACCTTTTTTTGGCCTTGTGGCCCTCATGTTAGTCCGTAACATTATTTCTGATGCGCAAAAATAAATTCTTCCTCCCAGTTTACTCCCAGCCAACTTTCGTGGGACACCGAAAATTACGGAACACGTTTATTATTAAAATATAAATCTCGTTGCAATTGGTGTCAACAGTCAAGTCCGGTCAACGGTCACTCTTACAATGCACATACGTTCATACACAACAAGAAGAAGAGATATGAGACAAAACGCCCTTATATGCAATGACACTTTTAGATTACCAACAGCACCCATGGGCTAGGTTCACACCATCCCCACAAACGCACCGTCCATCGCCACGGAACTCCGTCCTTAATCACTCACTCGTCAATTTCATATATCGTTCCAAATGACGCACCGTTAACACATCACTCACTTTTGAAATACAACTAGTAACGTGGCCCACAAAACGTACTTACAAAGGTGAGAAATGGAAAATTAGTAGGAATATTTTCAGAGTTCTCAGAGGCCTTCTTCAGGTCTGTCCTGGAGAAGGCCTCAAAGAAGGCCGAAAGCTTAAAACACTCGCGCGTTATTTCATGATCATTTCGAAGACGGAGCTCAATTCCGTAGAAATGATCAGGAAATAACGTGTGAGTGTTCTTTTAATGTGTTCTTATATTGTTTGTGTATATATACATATTTCTTTATTTATTTTCAATGCTACGTGGTCGCTACGTAGCCTGCGTCTCTTCTGCCTCCTCTAACATTCGGCCTTTCTCATATCGGTGCTCTTCATTGTATAAAATCGGTTATCTACAAGGCTCTGGATGGGCATGAGCTAACAAACGGTACAGTGACAACTCCCTTGCATTTCCTAAGAAAACCTAACCTCGCATCCTACGCCACAACAAACCCCTCTTCATCTCCGCATACTTCCTCCCTTCATTCCATCCAACATCCCTATCCTATCCCCACACCTTCAGCGTTTGCCTAAAATTCTCTCTTTTTTCACAGTCTTCGACATGCCATTGCCCATCCTATTACTCCGCATCCACCTTACCTGCCTCCTTTGGATTCCTCGCAACAATTCCCTCTCCACCCCAGCCATTCAAAACATTTCTTCCTCATCTGTTTTCCTTTCCGTCCATTTCATCTTCTCCATCCTTCTCCACACCCACATTTCAAAACCCTCCAATCCACTCCTAACATCTTGCTTCAGTGATCATATTTCCACGATACCTAAGTTTTCACGAGCCTTTCATAGCATCATCACTCGATGTCCCTGTCCTCAATTCCCTCCTCCTTGTGAATTCCCCTCAGCCTAGTGGAATCCATCGTCTTATGTTTCTACTACTTTGAACGCTGTGTTCCAAAAGAGTAACGAGACATGTTAACTGTTCTACCTGCTCTAGTTTATACCTTCCTACTGTAATGTTTAGCTCAGCCTTTCTCTTTCTCGAAAACTGCAAAACTTTTGTTTTATTTACAATTACTCTCATCCCATATCTAATGCATCGAGTTTCCAATTCACACAGATATATTTTCAACTCCTTGGCCGTCTGAAAAACCAAAGCCAGGTCATCAGCAAACCTGATCTACGCAAAACTGGTTTTAACGAATTCCCCGCCGACTTTCATTTCTATCTCCGACTCTTCACATAAATCATTTCCTCAACATTTCTGTTGAACCGAGCAAGGGATAATGGACACCTTCTCTTCCAAACACTGCCCAATCCACACGTTATGACTCATCTCCAGATAACACCTTTTTCAGAAAACCTGGATCATCATTTGCGGCTTTGAGCAGGTTCCCTGAAATAACAGCGCAAAGTTCTTGACATTTCTCGGAGTTTTTCATTTTTTTCTTATTTTTGTGAGGATTTTTCTCAAGGGCTACCTAATAGATAAGTCAATTTTTTGTTAATTTTGATTATTTAGACCGTAAAAGTAATATATGATAGTTTATTCAGGAAAACTTCTCAAAGTTTTCCTGAATAAACTATCATAAACAATTACCCCACCTGACTACAACATCTACAATACATGACACCACTTGTCTTTTCGTCTCTGAGAAAACAGCATTGGGAAATAGTACGAAGCTCCATGAATTAACGTTGATCTTCAACCCAGTTTTCACTCACTTTTTTTCCAGCTCACTTTTCATCCAGCTCATTTCACAACGAACCGCTTTTCAAATACTGCGTGTCTCCATAAACTTTAGAAAGCTTGTGCCAAAGCACTCGCGTTCCCAACTGCCGTTACACTTCTATTCCCATTAAAAAAACTTCCCCTCCGTCCCATCACGACAAATCGCATTCGGATTTGACTTCCTAATCTGAGTCGCGTCTTCTTCAGATGGTCTCTCGGGCAAAGCTTCCGAATCCGTCCACCTCCCTCCACTGGTGGCGATTGATGACATCAGTGCTCCGAGCATGACATTCGATGTTTATTAATCCAATCTTTTGGCGTTCTCTCAGCACACTCATTGTTTTTTTGCATTCCATTTTCAGTTATACAAATATTCCCTGCCTCTTGCGGAACATTCAACCAGTTACTCTGAAGCAGACTTCAGTCAGCATCCTCCTCCCCTTCCCTGAAAACAATCCCTCCCCCCAGGCGTCCGGGGGGTAGGAAAGAGCAGAGGGGCCGGGGTGCGGGGAGGGGCGGCGCCCGAGGTGGCGTGGGGGAATGAAAGAATGTGTTCACGCTCCGGTGGCGTGGGCGCCCGAGTGCAAATCCAGGGACGATGAATGCACTGCGTAACATGAAAACTCCGCGCCGCGAGTCCGAAAGAGGATGATGTGAGTCACAGGAACGTCCGGTGAGAGCGAGCACTAGTCCTCACGCAAATCTTTCCCTCCCCCCCTTATCCCCCCTCTCTCACTCCCACACAAATACACACACACACGATATGGACATTACAATTAAAATTCTCGTAAAATGTGAGGAGCAGAGAATAAAAGGTACCGAGACATAAACAAGGCGAGAGAGAGAATGGAAAAAGGAACTGCGAGGGGAAATGCGAATGGAATTTCACATTAAATTCCTCGTAGGCGAGGAAGTCGCAGCTTGCTTCGCAGCCTGGTCGAATGCTCCGTTCACTCCCCCGCACTCTAGCGCACACGCTATTAGAAGGTTGGTCTTTGAAATGTGACGGGCCGGAGAGTGAAGTAGTCGGCCAGAGGCCGTGCAAGCGTCGCGCAGCAACAGGGTAAGATGAAAGGAAGATTTCTTATTCCTTTTAGGCTACCACATTTCGGTTACCCAGGGAATTTCTCACCATCAGGAAGTCGCCCCGCTTGGAATTATCAATTGGTGTATTTCGAAGGCATCACGTTCAAAATCTGATCCCTGGGAACCCGGCCGCCAGCAAATAGGAACAACGACTCCATCGTCATGTGAAAATTTACTCATAAAAGATTGCTTATCACAACGAGGGAAACTCGTTGCGCTAACGCTGACATCTGGTGGTATCTTCGAGAACATTTTAAACCACCCATGTACACGGGTGAGCGAAATGAAAACTTTAAAGAGTGCGCCATTAATTCGACACAGCGTTACTGTCCCGAAAATCCTCAAAAATTATACTCATTGTTTTTAGAATGACCAGCAGTTCACAGTACGATGCCGGGACGTAATATTACCAGGCAGCAACGGTGTTAATGTGGCGGATCTGCTTGTTAATGTCCACCAGAGAAGGACGGCATTCAGTCTTTCGTCTTTTGAATACTGGAAGAATTACAACGAATACATGAAGAAAGCAGTTTCAGGTTTAACTTTGTGGAATTCCTCCATAATGAGGGAAAAAACACACACTTTAAAAAACATAATAGGTTCATCCAAAGAAAAAAGTGATATAATGCAACAAATCGGGCTTTATTTTTTATTTACAACTCAATTGTGCAGACTGTAACGCCATCTTAATTGGACAGACAGGGAGGACACTCGATATTAGGATTAAAGAGCACCGATCCATCCTTCACAAAGAAAGACAGCAGATCGCAGACATTCTTCAAGCAGAAATGAAAGGACACAGGTTGAATTCTTTGGAGGAGTTGGAAATTTGGAAAACCCTTCAGTCTGACAGATTTTAGGTGGTCCATGAAGCAATATACCTCTCCCATTCTCTTAAAATTCATAAAAGGCTCCGATATCTTTCCGTACCAAACCAACCCAAACCAAGGCAGTGATGACCTTTGACCGCCCCTTGATGAAGGACAAACCGTTGTAGAAAAACACCCCCCCTAAGTAAATGTAGAACACAAGGTGTGTTTTTGTTTTCCACAGCTGCGAGTATTTCTCAGTACGGTGGAGTGTTACATTGTGTTCTTCATTCAATGTGCATTAACTTCCGCAAATTGAGCCAGAAGCCTTCCTATACATACCCACCCCCTCTCCTTTACTCTCCCTACCTCACTCCCCTCTTGGAGCCAGACTATATAAGTTGAAAAATGCGGCAAGAACTCTTGATGACTCTTAAACCAGATGGTCAAAGGGATGAGGATGGACAAGTGGGAGGAGGTTGAAATTAGAAATAATTTAAAAACGGGTCATTAGGTGAACGAATTATTGTTTGAATACCTCTCCCCAGTCATGGAGGAGGTACCCCTTTCCTTCACCGAAAGACACAACAGCGTCCCCCCCCCCGCCCCCACTGTTAACCCACCAATCACTGACCCCGTTTACGCCGATCACAACCCAGAGTTCACAACCCTCTTTTTTACC